>QFDD01004691.1:0-17753 GCA_006871305.1 Vachellia collinsii | reverse complement strand
CTTCCAGCTAACAAAGTATAGAAGTTGTATTCTTCCAGCTAATATTTAGGCACTCATTTGTACTCGTAATTGATTGCATGGATTTTCATATAAAGGTAATTTACTAATTTATATGCATATTACATAATAAACATATTTTAAGTTTATGATTTCGATTTATTATTTGTTGCAGAGACCGAAAATGATGATGATGATCGTGTTACAGATGAAATACTTGATATTTTTCATCTTGCTGAAGCAAAGCCTTCTGAACCTATTTTTAGTGAAGTTTATTCAAATTCAAATATCCTTGAAATTGGAGATAGTGATGATAATTTATGAAGAAAGAAGCTTATGTTGTGTGATTTGTGAATTTAAGTTTAAGACTTTCAGAGTATTTATTATTATTGTTGTAGTTATTTAGATAATTAGATATTACTTTCTATATTTTTTTAGTAAGAAAATTGTATCAGTGTTAAAATTGATGTTATATTTTTTTAATAAAAAAGGTGAAAAGAGCCTTAGGCCTATGGGCGGGGTCTAGAAAAATGATGGGAATTTGGTACTCAAGCTTAAACGGATAAGTCCATTCAAGCCTGAGGCCCTGTAGAGCCTGCCTAATTCCCAACACTATGTATAAGTACATTGCTTTGATTTCACCGCATCAATGATTTACAAAAATATGATTGCGTATATGTTTTAATCTAATAATATAGTAATGCATTCCCCGTCACCACCAGAGACTTGGAATAACCGGTAAAGAGTTGTTTGTATTCAATCCCTATGATGTAGCTGTGATAATGCTCAAAGGTAGCGATGTGCCCCTATTGTGGTACAACACTTTCGAGTGTCTGACTAATTGATTGCTCAGATATAGACACTAAATACCAGTTGATTCATAAACAAAAAAGAGTAATGCATCCGCACTTTTTATTGTGTATTAAATGTCTTGCATCCGATCAAATGGAATTAGAAAATAACTAACCTATACATACACACATATATATATAGAATACGTTATGCAGAATAGGAGAATGGCCTTTACATTAAAAAAGAAAAAGAGGCATAATCAAGATCATTAGAAGATCAACCACCGTCATAAAACCATAACTGTCCCATAAATCAAGATCAGTAGTGCCACACAACGAACATCATAATAAGAAAGACCCATCCTAACAACAATAATCTTCAATGCCATAACCATACTATCTTGTGATGCCCTTTCAGCTATTGCCTTCTTTCCTCCACCACCGCCAATTTATACTACTTGTCATCCTTAATATAAGATACACTTGGTAGTGATGAAAATTTCAGCTCGATTCATCGAAATAACCTACTAACTCCGGTCCTTAGTAGCCCGAGGAAATATTTTCAAAACTAAGGAATTCGATTTTGAGGGAAGAAATGAAATGAAGGTGGTGTATGAGAAGCCCTCTCAAAACCCTGCAAATAAAGTACCCCATCCTCCATCATACTCTTGTGGAAACAAGATGGGTAATACAGCATCATCTCTTCCAAATCTGTGCATGACTTCATCAACCTCCCAATCACAATAACCATATCATGGTTGAAGTCTCTTACTATCAACTTCACTTTCTTCAATCCCTTTGTTCTCCTTGATGCATGTCTCCTACACTCTCTTAGTGCTTTCTTAAAGCAATCTTCAACAGATTGCTGAAACATAACAAATAAAGTTAAATATATTATTGAAGATATATAACAAGTGTGTGTGTGTAAAGAGAGAGGAAAAATTTGCAAACATATATATACCTCCTCCTCTAAATGGGGATAATTGGGATTACTTATGAAAGTTGGATGATTCCCAAGGGTGAGACTTTCTAAATTCGGTAATCTTTCCAGGATAGCAATATAATCTCCATCATTAGTCCACCATTGAATATCTATATCCAGGTGGCTAAGGTTTTTAAGTGAATCCTACAAATCGGAAGCAAGAACCTTTTAAAAAAGAATTTGAAAAAGTAGCTAGCTTCTGATCCAAACAGACACTATATCTATTGCAGACTGTAGCAGACCATATAGATTGGAGCTCAAACAGTCAAACTCATGAACTTACCTCGAGCATTCCCATAGGTGTACGTGGCATCCTCACCCAATTTTGCAGCACTTCCGTATCTATATGTAGCTCTCTTGCCGATCGTATGGCTTTAAATAGTTGTCTGAGCACACTGAGATTTGATTCCCCCGTGATCAAGGCTCTAGGGTTAGTGGTGACCTGCAAATTTTGGAACGTCTCTTCATCACCACAACCAATCCAAGTGAGGCTATGTAGATTAGCTTCACAAGTACCAAGTACAAGCGTAGTCGTACGTGGCAATAAAGATTCAGGACTGAAACAAGTGAGTGTGCGCAGATTCTCAGCGATAATCCTCACAGGTTTGAAGCAATTGAAATCATAAAATGTTAGATCCTCCAAACTTGAGCTTCGTATTGTGAATTCTTGTTTTTCTGTCCAATCGGAGACTTTTCGGAGCGATAGATGTTTCAAGGATGGGAAACTCTCAGAGATCCACTCGTCTAATGGACTATCAGCATAAATGGATTTGATATGAAGTGTTTCAAGAGAAGCAAGTTCCATCTTTGGGAACTCACTCATTGAGCGGGCTGATAGGTTCATGTTCAGTTTGAGAACTTTTAAGGACTGAAACTTGGGGAGGCTTTTAAAGATGGAAGGTAGATTGCAATCAAAAGAGAGTTCGTCCACATGGAAGGTTTCAAATAATCGGACGATCCACTGCTTGTGAAGGTTAGCATGTTTGTTTTTGAAGCAGAAACATGAGAGGGCGATTCGGTTAATCATCAAAGCATGAGGACGATTCTGGGGAACAGTGTTCTTCATGAAATTAAAGACATGTTTGCATGAACACTTGTAAGGATCAGGATCACGAGAGAAGCAGAAGGAAGGGATGGATGCACATAGGGTTTTATGGAAACTTCTAGACAAGATTCTGAGTTTGAGTATGTCCTTGACTTTAAGGAAGGAGAATATGTGATGAAGAATCTCATCCGGTAGATCACTCAGCAAATCTCTGTGTTTTGCTACCATTGATTATGTGACCTTCCCTACAATCGCATGCCCTTAGCCAAGAATATATAGTAAATTAGGGTTCGGGTTATCTCATTTTCTTCTCAGGAAAACCACACAGCTGTGGTAAATGGTGGGTTGTTTTTAGCTGGCGAGGATTGGAAGACAATGAGGGAGAATAAGGAACAGGAGACGGTAGCGATAGCTAACGATAGTGAGAAGTTTATGTTAAGAAGGTTTGTTGGGATCCAAGTTTCATAGAATTATCACTTTAATTTATAATAAATTATTCAACTACATCATATATTGAGATTTTTCTGTCAAATTCAAAACAATTAAACTTCGATTATAATTTCCTGAATCAAATCAGATGGTAGTTTTCACAAATAATTTATTAGAAGGATGATCTTTGAATATAATCTTCAAAATCCACAATCCGACTTTGATTCGAATATTCATAAATAATTACATTATTCGGAATCCTCAATATAATGAGATTAAAAAAACTATCTTCACAAAACATTTCAATAATTATTCAATATAGTTTGTTATTATCATCAAAACGGAACAAGTTAGCTGAGGTCGGACCCTAATGATATATATATATACACATAATAGGAAAAAATTTCTAATAATTTTTTTCACCAGGAAAAATTTTTAATAATTAAAATGCCATCCTTGTACTTGATAAGCATTAATTGACAGGATCAAATTTGAGGTTGGAAAGTACTTGAACTCAGAATTGTTAAGCAGAAATTTGAACACAAATTTATTAAACCCCCTTCCACATATTTCACATTTTACATCCATTATAAGAAAAATTTTCAGCACTTATAATATACATTTTTAAGTTTAACCAAGCAACCCGCAAGAGAAACTAAGATGGTATCGTTTGTACAAGCACTCTATAGAAAAACTCAAATGACACACGCTAATATAATCCAAAAATGGGGTGTGCACAAAACTCTCACTGGCTAGAGTCTGGAGAATAATATATTGAAGCAGGCTTACCCTTATAAGCAAATGGGTTATTTCTGAGATTTAAAGCCATAACCTTCAAATCATATGGTAACAATATTACTGTTGCTTCGAAGCATGGATAACCCCAAAGAAAAAAACAAAAACAGAACATACATATGACAGTACATAGATAATTGAATTTTGCATGCTAAACTAACCCTGGTTTATGGTTAGTCAACTAGCATAGCCGTACTAGTTTGAGCACCCTCTTGATTTCCCCTATTTTTCCTGCACAAAGAACGTAATGATAAATGTTTATTGGTGAGAAACAAGCCCACCCTACCTCTTTCTCCTGCTGACCCCAGAGGAAAAGGAAAATATGATTAAAGTTCTTAGGAATCTACTACTCTATATATATAATAAAACTATACTGAATTGAGGTATTTATTTATTTATTTTTACAACACAACACCACATGATTCGGTCTTTGACAAAGTTTGTTCATGTACAGTTTGTATTTGAAGAGTTTAGTAACAAACATACAAGTTTTACCAAAATTTTATTGTGAAAAAAATGGCTCCCACGAAATTACAGAAGTGAAATCTTGAAGGGGGGGGGGGAGAATTAAATGGAACTAACCAAAATGAATCTTTCTTTTCTTGTGCTACTAACTCTCAAACGAAATGTCGGCAAATTCATCCTCTGCAGCCTCCTCCAGCTTACACAATTTTGCTTTCTCCATACAAGCTCCAATCTCCAGCATCTTCAAATAGCAATGGTCAATGTGAGATTTCTTTTACTTTACACAAAATGTGAGATTTCTTTTAAAGAACAGAAGATGACAAAAGCACAAGATCTTCCATAATAAACCTTTTGGTTGGTAGTTTATCATTCGATTTAATGATGGGATAAATTACTCTCCTTTCTTGAGAAATGACTTAATTAGAAGATTTCCCTAGAAACTAAAAAAGTACCCTCAAACAAATACTTCAGTCTGTCTTAAATATAAGAGTTAGACAAAGAGTTCATTTGATCATATATATAATATCTCAATTCATATTATCTGCTAATTTTATAACTATTTTTCCATCAAAATATCCCTATTGATTGCACATAGTAAGGAGATTTCCATCAAGGAGTAGTTACAATGAACATGGTTAAAAAAAACATCATAAAAAAACCAATATACATTGTTATAAATAACAAACTTAATTAATTTCTTTATTATCCATAAATTAATTATATAACTCAAAGGACCGGAGCTAGTATTATCAACATATTTTTGCTACAAAAACCAAGGGAATGCTGGGAGGGAAGACAATACAGTTCTTCTAGAAGTTTTAAAAAAACAGACTTTACCTTCTTGTACGCTGGGGAGAGTTTAAGCTGCTGTTGAACCCAATGTAAACAGCTGCGTCCTCCTCTAATCTCTTCTGTTCTAATTCCAGCTTGCACATCTGAAACATTAAAGAAGCAGTTACTCAATGGTGGTGATCACATACTTGAGGACACATTTTCCCTTGAGACCTGTAGCTATCTAGCCAATCGAATTAGATCTTTCACAGTCATACATTCAGTGAGAGTTTAAGATACAAAAGTGAGACTGTATATGAGAGGCCCACAGCTTGTAACACAGAGTAGAGAGACTAGATATACATACACAAGGTCCACATTCTCTCTCTTTTTTCTATTTCTGAGAATCCAGATTATTAACCAACCTGTTGGCGAAAGCGGTCAAAGGAGGATCTATCTGCCTTAAATAGTAAAGCCTTTGTTACAACAAATTTCTGTTTGATCACATCAGCACTGTAAGAGTAAAAGAGCATGAAAGCGTAAAAATGACAGGAGAAACATAACTAGGGCGGAAACTTGCATGATCCCAAATTAACTTCCAAGAGAAAAATGAGGAAAGGACTCCTTGAAATAGCTGCTTTAGAATAAAATTGGAGTTTTGGACTTACTTGTGCTGTAGTTAATTCCTTGCATCAACCAAACTATTAGTAAACTTTACCACCTGCATTGTGAAAGAGCAGGGCTATAAATTTTTAAGGTGCTTATACTGATAAACTGAATGCATTTGTCTCATTTTAAAAAATGTTTCAAAAGTTGAAAGTGCCATGAAAAAGAAAGGACGTGGTTATGTATTTATTTATTTTTTTTAATGGAAGAAAGGACATGGTTATTCGAGGCTGTTTGGTTTGTGAATGGAAAGAAATGGGGGGGAAAGGAATGGAATGAAGAAAATGACTTTTTAAATGCGAAATGTCATTTGTCCCTAGGCTATTGTTGATGAATGTAACGCGCACTATCCAGTATCTCTCTCCCTCTCTCCATCTCTGTCTCTCTCAATCTCTCTTCTTCTCTACTCCCACCTCCTTCCTTGTCTTTCTCTGTCTGTCAGAATTACAGGGATCCAATAGTATGGCTGCTACGTCTAGTCTTACTTATCACTTGCCCCATGCTGTTGGCATAAAATTTCCCCTGAAAGAAATTGTCTCTATGTCTCACCTCCTATCAAAAACTAGTCCGTTCACATTCAGTAACTTTCTGGAAGGTCGATTGTTCCTGAACCAGTGCATTACATTTATCTCAACTTCAATCAGTAACTAAAATAACCAACATACTAAGCCTAATGTCTGAAAATAAGTATTCATGCCTTTATTTTTGTTCGGCGATTAGTTATGCTTGTGTTCAATATTATTAGAAATGTTATCTTCTTTCTTTTCCAGTTCAATTAAATAGACGTAGCATATTACACACGTCTATAAGAATGTACAAAGGAAGCACATGAAACCAAGAAACATAAATGCAGGGTAAGGTAGTAGACAAGCTCAGGATAAAACAATGAAGTTTAACAAAGAATAAATCGCAAGAATCATATTGCAGTCAACAACGTATCTAATACGACAATAACTCATTACTTTGAAACAAAGAATCACAAATACTTAGACAAATATGATATGAATAAAGGGAAAGAGAGGAGATTAGTTAGAAGTTAGTTAGCTGTTGGTTGTCATGCGCCAACGGCTTTATGAATAAAAGGATTGCAATTCAGAGCGAAGGACAGTTTAGATCGGTGATGAAGATATTATGTTTCTAGTTCTCTCGCTTTCGTCTGTCTCTCTTTATTATCATACCAAAATACAAGATTGAATCAACTATACTGTATGATGCTCGAATACAATTTGAAGTTTCTACGTATCTAATACGAGTGAGTATTTGATTCTTCTCAGACATAACATGCAAGGACAACACAGAGTGCAAGCCGGGAAAAACCAAAGCCAGTGTCAATTTCTTCGACTGGTGGCATTTCACGAGCTCATCATACTGATGCTTGATCTTTCTCTGCATAGCACTACTTGAGGAGGTAAACGGGTAAAAAAATGACGGGTTCTTTCCGGAGCCGCGTATCCGAACCTGTATTTGCTCTTTCCTCGCCCCTGTTATGTTCAGAACTGCCTCAGCTAGCGAATTTATTTTCTTCTTTGCCCTCCTCCTCCTCCTCTTCTCTCTTTGCTCCTCCCTCGTATCCTCTAGCCCCGCGTCCAGACCCGAAGAGGTGGAATTCAGTTCCTCGCAAACGCAACTTTTATCATCGAACAAGTTTGTCCATTTCGCAGAATCAGATGGTAATACCTCCAGCAAGAGAGAACGGGTCAAATGGATGGGGTTATTATCCGCGGGCCGATGAAATTTAACTTCATCAGCACATTCTGACAGGGAATGCTTCACTGCCGGTCCATGACTATTCAGATTGTGGGTTTTCGCTTCTTGTTGCTGCTCTGTTTTTTATGGCTTTTTAAAAACAGGGAATGGAATGATGATGAGAGAAACAGCAACGAAGAAGAAGATGAGAAAAGAAAACGAGAAAATTTCAGGATTGTGCATCTGAGGTGAAAGTATAGTGAGAATGAGTTAGAATGGAGGAGATGGAACATGTAGGAAGGCAAAGCCGCCACGAAGGCGCGTCATTTACAGAGAAAGCAGAGTGGGTGATGGAAGATGAAAGAGTTCCCAGGGAGGCGGCCACAAGGTCCTATTTTCATATCTTGTAGTTTATGGTCTTGGAGTTGATTGACGGTGGATTATTTGATTGGGAGATTAAATAAGAATAAAGAAGAAGCCAAAGGATAAACAAATAAATAGTTTCAGTTAGTCCATTTTCACAAAGACAAAAAAAACTTTAAGAAACCACACTATCCAGAAAGTATATTATATTTAAATCTATTTGTATAGTACTTCTCAAACTTATTTGGACCACATTTAAATATCTCATTATCTTCAAGAAAATCAAGTATATTAACAAGTTGGCTTGTACATAAAAAAGAAGTACATTATCGATTAACCAATTATTTCTCTCGGATAAGTGTTGATATACTATGGCCAAATTTAGACTACAAAGGCCAAGCCAACAATCAAAATCTCATTCACTTGTAAACTCAACATAAAGTTAACAAAATGAATAACAATTTTTTCCTATAAACATACATATATTTCCATTATTAGAGACACTCATTTGATTGACAATAACAGGAATTTGAACTTTGATCATCACATTAAGAGAAAAGCTAGTCCATTGCACTAAACGTAACTTTTAATGGTAATGAAATGAATTCATACTATTATTAAAATGTCTAGGGAACATGAACCTGAACCAAAAACAAAGTTGAATAAAACCCAAGATATGGCATTAAGAATCAACAATAACGTGTTAAAAGGTAAGAAAAGATGGCTGACTTTTGATTTGCCATTGTTCTTGAGATGTTTCTTACAAGAAGAAGGCAACTAAACAACCAGCTCTGACGGAAGCTACAGGTTTTTTTTTTTTGGGGGGGGTGTTAACAAAAATAGTACAGGAAGCAAGAGGCTTCACACAGCAACCAAAAAGAAAGAAAATGTGCAGTTGGAAATTAGTATCTTTTTTATGTCTATCTCCAGCAATTGTCCTTCACAATTCTTCACCTTCTGTACACGTCCACAATCTCAGCCATCTCTAGTGGCTTTTAACCAAAGGGTGTGTTGTGTTTTTCTGCAACTTCACCTCCTTGGTAAAGCCAAAAACAATGCTTGTGGTGGTGATCTGTAAGTGTAGATTTGGTTGACCCAACAACTCTTTGAATGAATGATCAAGGAAAAAGATTTTCGAACCATTTCATGTTTGTTTTCTTAACTTGAGGATGCTCAGGAGCAAATGGCCTCCACTGAGAGTTTCTTCATCACATTTGGACATGGATCTCCTCCAAAGTTCTCAGGTGTCACAGTTACTTTGCACCAGTTCTGCCCAACACAATTCTGCAACAGCAATCAAGTATGAATCAAGAAATGAGATTTAAAAGATAATAATATATAGATGACTCAAAAGGATTATTAAGTTATTCAAATAGCCCACTTTTTTGAGTTAAAGTGGTCTTTGACGAGAGACAGAAGTATCTATGACCAACTACTTTGGAATTCAATCCTTTGCTGTCCTAATTCTTCATAATTAAATCATAAATGTCAATGCCAACAGGTGTTCTTCCAAGAGGAAAGGGATTTGGTCGCTTAAATACAAGATATCGAGTTTAAATATGTGTGAATCCGTTAGGAGAGCTACCCAATTTGAGCCCTTCAATGCTTGAATCTAACCCGGTTAGATAGTCATATAAAAAAATCAACAATGTAAGCCAAAATACGGTAAGCCTATGCAAGATATCATAAATGCATTTCATAGGCCCTCACATTATAAGCCTAAAATTGAGTCAAAAGATTTTTGACACGTCTAATATTTCACTCCCTAAAAAGTTCAAGAGGAGAACAGAAGTATAATATATAAAAATGAGGGGGGGAAGTAATACCCTTTCAAAGGCATCATATGACTTGTGAGCATGACACCTTCCTTCCTTAAAGTTTCCACAGGACCCTACTGGATTACCAAAGCTAGCAAATTTGATTGAGGAGATTTTCTGTCCAGCGCCACATGATAAATGTACTTTTGGCCTCAAAGCTCTGCTGACCTTACCAGAAGCTTGCATCTGATAACTTCTTAGACTTGGCTGCCACTCGTTAATATCAGCACAAACACCATCTATTTCCCGTCTGACCAAAACGATGCCACTCGGATCTCCAACCAATTCCTCAAACACAACCAGTAAGTTCCCGACTGGCTTCAACCATGATCGAGGAACATGATACCTGAAACCAGCAGCCAGTATTCAGGGTGATAATAGTTCTTCACCAGCATTAAACAACCAATACATGAGACCAACGAGTAATTTGTTTCTCACCATCTTTGAGAGGCCTCGCCACAGTTACTTCCGCATTTCTTCTCATTATAAGTACCTGTATAGTTACAGGAATCGCAAGTACCTGATGCTTTATAAGCAGGCCAGTAGCGACCGAGATTCTGTCCATTTATCCATACTTGACCTTTGCCCATGCTGCTCAAGTCTAAGGCCAATGGTGCAGTTCCAGCTGGGGCATCAAAAGTAGTCTAAAATCGAGTAAAAAGAGGAGTTAACGGAGAGGAGGACGTTAAGATTGTTATTTTTGGCTCGTTAGGGCCACATTTCTTGTGTGTGTGTGTGTGTGTGTGTTTCTTTTTTTTTGGGGGGGGGGTGTTGTTGGTTCACTGGAAGGTAGAAATTCTGTAACAGAAGTCCAGATAGAATTAATAAATGGAAAGGTGAGGTGCAAATGGGATCCAATCAAAAAATTTTCTATTTGAACAATGAACATCATTCTACTACTAGCATAGTAATTACGATAGCACAAAGAGACTATGTTAAGAAAAGCTTAATGCGACTAAATTTCTCGAGCAGAGTGTAAGCTACTCACTTTGTACCAAGTCAATGGCTGCTTTTGTGAAACTAAATACCCCTGCATCCACTCAACCGAAGAACTTCCGCTAAGAGAATGAAGACTCAAGGCTTCACCTTTTAGACCAATCTGAAAGGAAACATGCATTTGAATGAAAATTCAAGAAATAAGGAAGGGTGGGTAGCATAACGGATGTTTGGGGAAGAACCTTGTAGGACCATTTCTGCCACGATAAGTCCCTTCTCCCCTCATTCAGACCACTCAATGTAACAGGGCCAAGAACACCAGCATTCCATGTTTCATAATGTGGACCAACATTCTGCATGTCAACATCATCGCAAAAGGAAAGTTAACTTAGCCCAAACTTTATGTTTCTGAAAATTAATGCTAGTCTAGAAATGCAGGAGTGCATCTGACTATCTTTTGATTGGTGAATGTGTGGGGTGTGTGTGAGACAGAGAGAGGAGGCAAACCGGAAGGCCAACTGCAACACTTAGAAGGGAGATTTTGTTAATACCAGCTCTGAGCTTCACACTCTCACTAAATGTTATTTTTGGAAAATCTAAGCTTCCATAGACAGTTCCTGACCAAAAGAATGAGAATAAATTTCACAATTTGAATAAAATCAAGCTATCATCTCTTTTTTAGCTTAGAAAATATAGGAATAATCATTACAAAGTAGAATTGTTCTTAGAAGTTGCCTTAAGTGTTATCGTAATATTGTAAATCAGCATTATGCTGCATACCAGATAGCTGACCATTGATAAAGACATGTAAAGCATGCCCAGCAGATAGGATTGTAAGAACAGGGTCCTTTCTGTTGCTTAAAAATTCTTCACTGGGATCAATCACAACACTGGCAAGCGAGACAAGAAGTAAGCTGTAAATAGCATGTTCTAACTATATGTTGAGTGAGAGAGAGAGAGCAGACAGTAGAATTATAAGTCACTCACTCTGTGGAATACCATAAGTAGTCAGAGACATCTCTTGTTGTATTTATCTGCTCCAAAAGGCCTGTCATGGTAAAGGAACCATCATAAGTTGAGGTTGTGTCTTCATTGAATGAATCCCAAGAGAGTCCTCCATGAATTGGAACACTAGTCATCTTCATTTGTGCACTCTGCGCTCCGACCTGTACAGAATAGTGATTATTCATTTCTCAAATCCACAGCGTGAAACTTGTTGAAGACACTCATTTTCATTGGTATACTAAAAAGTAACCTAAACGAGAACATGCAAATAGAAATTAGAAACTAAAAAGTACTTATTCCTTCCCTTCTTTGCATGTCTACCTTTGTGAAAAAGGCGAGTATTTTTGTAAAAACTGAATTATAGCTGGATATAATCATCAACCATCAACAGAAAATCCTCTCATATTCATACACACTTAATTCTGAGACTAAAATTTCCTTCTTATAACTAACAAATATAATATCTTAAGCTTCTAATTCTGAGACTAAAATTTCCTTCATAACTAACAAATATAATGTCTTCAGCTTCTTTTTTCCTACCCTTGCAGTGTTATAAGCAGTGTGCTTGCAGTTAGGAAGAATGCTTATAGACCACGGAGGCAAGTTGTAATGCCTATCTCCAAAGGCCACTGTTGCAGTAGATCTTGTATCATAGTTTGCAAGGAATGCAGCACAAGCTCCCGATTTTGATTTGAAGACATGAGCCTGGACATTAATGAGAGAAGTTAGAAATTTAGGTTAGTCATAAATCATAATAAATTTCAGGCCAAAAAAAAAAGCATATTAAATGGGTTTGATAATTCTCACGAAACTGAATGAAGCTAAATACCTCTTGAGAGTGTCCAATCTGTGTTACAATAGGATCTCCAGATACTAAAGCAGGTTCACAGAGTTTTATTGCTCTGTGTAAATCCTTCAGGTGGCCCCACTTTGGCTGCCTGAGCAGTCCTGCATATAGGAAGAAATTATAGAGCTGAAATTTAGGCAAGGAGTTAAAATAAGTGTTTCATATTTTATTTCACTATTACTCAGGCAATATTTTTGTTTGCGCACTGGATTACTTTCTAGTCACACCATATTGCAATGGGCTTGGTTTATATACACATCATTCCCGTATCAATGACATCTACGAGAAAAACATTCATACAAGGAACCCAAAGAATGATATTTATGAAGTTGTACACCATAAAATTTTGTCTTGTCTATATGAAGAAAACTAAATGTAAAGTACTAATACTTTGTATAGAACTTTATAAACTTAAAGGCTCAAAATTCAGACTTCAGAGGATCAAGTCATGACGGGTACAGATCACAAATTATTCCAAAGAATGGCAAAATGAAAAAGTGATTGTAAATGCCTCTGTCTTTATGGTTTACTTTGAAGTAACAGTAGTGACATGATTGATATGGCCTCAACAGCTGACACTGGATATTGCACCAATCTCTTCTAAATGGAAAGCAGAAGCGTTTATTTAAAGAGTGCTTATGAGTGATAAAAGGGTTCAGAATGCTTTATGAATACCATATTCATCAAGAGGTGCATCATAATCATAGCTGGTAGCAATGAATGGACCCCCAGCAGTTCGACCAAAATTTGTTCCCCCATGATACTGGAACAAACAAAACAAATGAACTTAGTCTCATCATTTAACAAAATAAATCCAAATCTTGAATTTGACAAATAATGAAGTTACCATGTAATAATTAACGAAAGACCCCCCTTTCTGTATAAACCTTGCAACTGAAAATGCCATGTCTTCAGCAGGCCGGTGAGGGACTGGACCTCCAAATTCAGTAAACCTGCAAGCATAACCGAGCAATGGAGGCAACAAACACGTCAGGTGATAACTCAGGTTTGTATATTTCCTGTTCTTAAGGAAACTACCTTTTCTTCTTCTTTGGACAAACACCAAATAAAAAAAACACCTGATGCAAGTAATATCCAGGTGATGGAATTTCTTGTTTATCTAGGCTTACACACGCACACTGGTCAAGAATGTGGGACCCAAACCCCACTCTTACTCTCTTAGTGAGTTCATAAGGCAAATTAAGAAGTAAATAACAATGTGACAGAGAAAAACTACAAATTATACCAGCCCGTCCAAGCTTCTGTCCACATCTTTGGTTTGTAGTCCTTATTTGGAGAGAAATAATCACAGTAGAAGCCGTTGCATGTGTTAATCTGCCAAAATTCATATTGAAATTAGGAGCCAAAAACTCAAATATGTAAAGGAATATATCAATGGGGAAAGCATAAGAAGCCTCAAATGTGATTCTCACAGGGAGACAACCAAACTATACATATAGTAGCAAAAGGCTCTATTTCACTAGGTGAGCGCCAGTTTTTGAACTGTAACAATAAATAAGCATTATGCAGGTTAATGTGACTCTCATTACAACACCCATTACCATTAGCCAGACATGATAATGGAAAGACTGTTGAGAGGATAAACCATAAGCTAAGCTCAGCCAGTACAAAGAGAAGTAATCATTTATTTACTCGTAGAATGGCAATTAATCAAGAGGTTTAAAAAAAATTAGAGAATGTTTGGGCCATATGTACAAATATGTTTGTAATAACACACTTCTGCTGGACTTACAAGAGGATCAGGAGCATCATCTTGCTTGCACATCACCCAAGGAACCCCTGTACCAAGTCCTACAGCCATATCTGCTGCCCATTGAGTGTAGGCTTTACCAGGTGAGCCAATTTCATATTCCACAGGTCCGTATTCATTTTCAATCTGTACAGAGTGTTAGAGAAAGATTAAACTCAGCATGTCCATCCATTCTAGTCAAGGAATAAAAAAGATTTTTTTAATAAATAAATAATTAGAAACAGCAAGAAAATATACAGAAAATGAAGCAGGCGATTGAGAAGTGAAAGGCTAAGGAAGCATTGAGGCAACCTGGGACAGAATTATTGGACCACCCTGAGACTCAAATAACTTCTCGGCTTTCATCATATCAACAATCTTAGTTGTAAACCTTTGCATTTGGAACTTCATTAAGGAAAAACAAAAATATAAATAACCAGAACGTTCAACATACGAAATAGGAAAAGGTGATGCTAAGTTTCTGCAAAATATATGGCTGCAAGTCATTTCACCTTGAAAGGCTCATTGTCAGTTCTGAAGCTGATACCTGGAATGTACTTCAGCCAGACAGGGAAACCCCTATAAATGGATCAGCAAAAACGTTGAGATTTTTCTAGTTTCCCTCATGAACAGAAGCGTTTTTTTTTTGTTGTTGTTTGGGGGGGGGGGGGACGTCCCGGGCAAAATAAGGAAGAAGAAAAGGAGTGTATTTAGTACCCAAAGTTCCACTCAGCGCAGACATAAGGGCCAATTCTCAGATGAACGTAGAGGCCTGCTTGCTGCACCAGCTTAATGAACTTCACTAGATCATAGTTCCCCTCAAAATAATACTACAGACAATGAGGGAAAAAAATCATTATTTGCACTGTTTAACGTCGCCACCAAAAAAGTAGCTGGGAAATACTCATTACTTTGCCAGGCTGAGTTTCATGCCCATTCCAGAAAACATAAGTCTGAATAACATCCAATCCTCCTCGCTTAGCCTTCTGAATGAGATCTGGCCACATCTGACACAACCAAAGATTTCGAATAAGGAAAGGAAAAAATCAAAACAGAAAAAAGGAATATCGGGAATCTGGGGAGAGACCCGTTAAGCACATTATAGAGTAGGTACCTCAGGGGCACTTCTCGGGTAATGAATGGATCCAGATATGAGGATCCTTCTCTGGCCATTAATGGTAATAGCTGTATGGTCATAAGACACTGAGGCTCTTGCAGAACCAAATAGTGAACATGGAAGCACCACCAGGATAACAAGAACATTCCACATTATGAGCTTGAAGAAGGCCATGGCCATGAATATTACTGACTTTGGTCCTCAGCTTGGTGAAGTAATAATGACCCCCTTCTGTTCTAGATATCCTCTCAACCTAGTACTTTATTCTATGCTTCTTCCTCCAGTTTCCCCCCAAAATTTTATCTCCCTTTTCGTTTGGTGAATGATTGAAGAGAAGATAGAGGGAATGGGGAGGGAGTTTCAGAGGGAGCAAAAAGAGTGGATTTTTAACTTGCAGTTACTTACTTAATTAATTCATTAATAAAATGATTGATGGAATTTTGGCCTTGGATGCAAAGTTGAATGAAGGTGCTTTGCTGCTGCTTTTAGAGGCCGGAGGAGTGAGGCTGTGTGGGACTGGTGGTATGGGCAGTATAGAAAAAGGGTGGGACCCACTTTTGCGTGGCCTTGTGGGACCTACTCATTGTCATTATGGCATAAACACTTACATACTCTCAGAGTATCACATTATTCATATTCTGTCCAATAAAAATGTTTTAACTATCTTTTATTGTAAATTTCATATCCCATAAATTTCTTTTAATTGTTTCTTTTTTATCATATGGACAGTATAGAAAGAGGGTGGGACCCACTTTTGTGTGTCCTTGTGGGACCTACTCACTGTCTTGTTCCGTATGTATATATAATGAGAAATACTTATATACTTTTAGATTGTCACATCATTCATACTTTATCCAATAAAAATGTTTTAAGTGTTTTTTATTATGGATCTCATATCCCATAAATTTCTCTTAAATATTTCTCTTTTTTCATGCGGGCAATATAAAAAGAGGGTAGAACGCACTTTTGTGCGGCCTTGTGGGACCTACTCATTGTCTTGTTCCGATGTCTATATAATGAAAAATACTTACATACTTCTAAAGTTTCACGTCTTCCATACTTTGTCCAATGAAAATGTTTTAAGTATCTCTTACTGTGGATCTCATATCCCATAAATTTCTCTTGATTATTTCTCTTTTTTCATAAGTCATTATAATTATGGAAATAGAAAAATAATTAGAAGAAATTTATGGGTATGAGATCTACAATAGAAAACATTTAGAATATTTTTATTAGGCAGGTTATAGATGACGTGACACTCCAAGAGTATGTAAGTATTTATCTTATATAATATTATATTACTCCCAACAATTTACTTGCTTTTAAACCTAATAATTTAATTTATTTTTAATATTTATCATTTAGTTATTTAGAGTTATACTAATAAACAGAATATTTAGATCTTATATTAAAAATACAGGAGATCATCATTTATAATTTGGGTTAATTTTCTTCAAATAGCATTCAAGGTAATTAACTAAATTATTCATAGGAATTTGTCTTCCTAGTTTTTCCTTGCCAGTTACCACTACCATGTGCAACAGCAATTAAGACATCAAAAGTCAATTCAAATCTAGACGGTGGTAAGACTTTCGGCTTTCGGTTTATATGAAATAAAAACGGTTCATAAACTCTTGTAACATCACTTAACATAAATAACTTATTTAGAAATGGATGGGTTTCCATCATGAATGTGGCTTTAACAAAAGCCATCTAAAACCAATCCATGAAATATGAAAATAGCTTACTGATTCTTAATATAAAAGTTAGTTGATTTATTTATTTATTTTTTTTTGAGAGATTAAGGAAGCTAATTAACTTTTACATTTATCATTTTTCTCCAGATTAATTTACCTTGACTAGTAAACTGATATATAATATAATTATACATATAAATATTCATCTGAGAATATATGTTGTAATTAAGTAATTTATTTAACTCTTTTAATCTTTCTAAAAAATTCAATTGACTTTTATATTAAGGATTCTAGTTAGTATATTATATATAATCTGAAGTTCTTCCAATAATGAAATAGATAAAGGGTTTGTTTGTATTAGTGTTGAAAGCCATTTTTCTTTGGGCAAAAAAAAAAAAGAAAAAAGAAAACCATTTTTCTAATGTAATTTAAAATTTGCAAGATAAGCATGTGAGAAAAATTTGAGTAAAAAAAAAAGTACTCCAGAGTAAAGGTAAAACCGTCGGTGTACTTCTATTCCTATTTATATATTGTCTAAGATGACTACTATAACTTACATGTAGAGGTAAAGGGAATGCACAGTTCATGAACAAG
>QFDD01004690.1:0-15684 GCA_006871305.1 Vachellia collinsii | reverse complement strand
CTCTCTCTCTCTCTCTCTACACCCTTGTCACTATCTTGCCCACTCCATGTTGCTCCATCACTTGCAGAGAGACCCACGCATCCTTTTCTACCCTCTTCCTTGCTAGGGTTGATCGATGATGGTGATGATGGAGCTTCATCAGGCTGATGATAAAATTACTCAACCTTCCAGGCATAGAGAAACAAGCAAAACTCTGATGACCCACTAACACCAAGAGCTTCCAATAAGGATCCGGAACTCTCTGTCTGAGATGATAATGGAGTTGATGAAGAAGAACATGATGACAAAGATGATGAAGACGATGACATAATTGGCTTAAAGATGAACAAGGCATGCTTTAATCCAGGACTAAACAACCAATCATGAACATCCCAATATACCTCTATTCTCATTTTGCTGAGATGGATTGATTCATTGCCTCTGAACTTCCACTGCAAGTGCTTCACATGAATCACCAACTGCCCATCGATTCTTATCTCCATCTCTGGCTCAACCCCATTTAAGGAATCTCCATTATTATTGTTCATCAGACAGCTTTCCTTATTCTTGCACTCAATTGAGATCTCATGGTACCTACCTTTATCATGGAACTTAGCTTTAGTGGTGAACTTCTTCTTCCCAAATATGTGTTCCTTCTTTGAAACCAAAATAGGGTCAATAAGAGCTGGCCTGCAACCTGTCTTTCTGTAAGCATCTTTCTTAAGATCACCCAGAAGCAGCACTATCTCTTCATCACAAACCACTGCTACATAGTATTCTGAGGTTGGTTCTGTTTCTCCATGAAATTTTGCAGCTTTGAGGTCCCAGAAGATATCAACAGCTTTCCCATCTACTATGAATCTTTTTGTGCCTTGTTTCCTCCAGAAGTACCATGGCTTTAGCTCAACCTTGCAGGTGTATTGTGTTTCTCCTCCTTCTAGGCCTCCCATTGATACTGATAGGCCATGAAGCATAGAGTTTTTGTACCATGTGATGGTGATCAAACGGCACAGATCAGCGATCTTTGTTCCATATAATGACATGCAAAGACTCTGGCCTGATCGGGTCACAGCCCCGGTTGGATCATCACTGAACTTATCTGCAGAAGAAGAAAAGCAAGCAGGAATACCAATGGAGTCTTGCATTGTTCTTGATGATGATGGGTCAATCTGAAGTTGATTGGAGCAGTACAGGCCAGAAACTGAAAATGAGAGGAAGATATATGGATTGGGAGGAACTTTAACATAAGGAGAGAAGGAGAGAGAGGGATGAGAGAGAGGGAGAGAGATCTGAGTCGCAAGCTGAATGAAGGCTAGATGTTGCCATAGGTGATCTTGGAAGCATTTATGAGGATTAAAAAGGAAAAAAAAAATTATTTTCCAAACTGGCATATGGATTGGCAGAGAGTGAAGAACAAGGCCATATTATAATATGCAAACTGTGTCAAATCTCTCCTACATGTCACCTGTATAAATATTTCTTTTTTATCATTATTTTGGTCTGAATTTAACTTTTCAAGTCTCTACCAAACAAACATTTTTCTTAATCCTAGGTGGTTTTGGTTCTGCTAACTCCAAGTTACTCGCATAGTTACAAGAATAAAGAGGCCATTGTTCACAGGTTCTTGACAGCACATGAAATGGGACTCCGATAATTTCATTTGAAAAAAGAAAAGAAACGAATTGCAGTCCAGTTAGGTGTAAGGAATCCAGAGTTGTTTAGGAGAGTTTGACAAAAATCTCAATTCTCTGGTGTTGACACGTCATCAGTAATGTTTAACCAGTTTCAACATTTTAGTTGAAAGCGAGGAAGAGGAATCTAAAGAAGAGGGTAGCTGGCTAGCTGCAGAAAAGTATGAGGAATCCATCTTTGCAGTGACAGATCTGGTTGCTTCAGGACAAATGAGTCTTTGTTGGCCTTATGCTCAATCAAAAAGCAGTTGGCTAAACAGAACGCTAATTTGGCTGCAACTTATTACAGAAAAACTAGTAATGAATATGCCAAAACAGTTTTAAGATGAAGGCCGTGCATGTATTATTAATCTTTGAAATATGGTTTTGTTTTACATTGCTGAAAAATACCCCCTCGTAAAATTTAGGTCCAAAGCCATCTGAAATTTGTTTCATAACCCAAGTACAACATCTCTTCAATTGAACAAGTTTTCTTCCACTCCATTGTATATAAAGTATCTTCAACTATCAACTATAATAACAATAAAAAAAACCTTATCTCATTAGATAGTGTCAACTATATAGATAATACGGTATTATTATGCTTTATTGCCTACCAGATCCTTAGATATATTATCTAAGTAATAGATCCTTGTAACATATATTCAATTATATGTTAAAAAAGATATTTACATGTAACTAAAGATATATTACACATAATTGAAGGAGTATTGCATTCATTAATGGACTTGGGTCTTTAAATACCTTTGAGTTGTAAATTTTGCAATGAGTGATTTTTCGTTGATTCTTATACATATGACAAAAATTATAATAATTAAATAAAATTAAATATGAATTGTCCAACTTGTACAGCTCATGAAATGAAAGGCGGGCATCCATCCTGATGTTTTAAAATTAGCATGGGATCCATTTGCCATTTTCTGTGGTTGCTCAAAATGAGGGAATTCAACCTAGGCGTGGTCCATGACTGCGATATAATAGCATTTACTTTATTGTGTCTTTAAATCAGCCAACGTGATCCAAATCCAAAAGAGATTGAACAAGACATCACCCCGTGTTGAAGTTTCTTTCTTTCTTCTTCTTCCTCTTTTTTTTTTTAAAAAAAACTAAATGCATGGATTTTATTTTTTTTCATTTTCACCTTGTTGTCTACGACACTTGGGCAGTCAATGCGATCATTTCTCTTAGCATGTATTTGAAAAGTATTTTACTATGTTATAAAAAACTAATCTCTCTCTCTCTCTGGCAAAATCCAAACCTTCTTTGTCAATGTATGGATTTTTAGCTGTATTAAGATAGATGTATATATATGGGACGAACGGGAGTAAAATCTAATGAAAGGGATTACTTCTTACAATACAATGAACTAATGTTCTGATCCCCACTAAAAAGGTGTCAACATTTAATAGTCACAGTATTAATATTTTAAGCAAAATCGCCCTTAGGATAAAGAAATTTGCGCTTATAAAAAAAAAAGGCATGTGGGGTTTACAAAAAAACTTTAAGAGACAAGCAAGCCCACAAAATTATGGAAAAGGAAACAATAGGGAAAGAAGGCAGCTATTCACGGGCCCACCAAGCTTATGGGCCGGAACTCAAAGCTGGTTGTCCAGCCTGGTCTCCAACAAAATCGAAATAGGCATGTTTTTTTGGGGTCCAAACCTTTGTGCATTAAAAAGTAATGAATTTCACACCAATGTTTAGTAATATGGATTATTCACTCACAAAATAGTGAATTAATACTCAATTTTTTTAATGACTTTTTTTCTATGGTAAATTTGAATAATTAAAATTAAGAACCCCATGCCACTTTAGAAAATGGAGTGCGAAGCAGCCTTCAGGTATGTGCTTTTGAAGTGAAAATTACTCAAAAATTTTCAACACAGGATCAAACATACAAACATGCTTGTGTTGAGAAAGTTGGGGTTTTAAAGGGTAAATGAAACTGGAATAAGCAAGGTTTGTCAAACTTCCAAACATGTGCCTTGTAGTTTCTTTTGTTTGGATAACAATGAAAATTTCACTCTGTAGACAGTGGATTAGAGACTCTATAAAGAAAACCAAACATATTATGCAGGGTTTGGACCTAATTGAACCATTTAGATGTCATATTTAAACATTGTAGAAATTACTTGAAAATAACTTCCACAGACATTCCAACTCTAGATCTTGTATTTAAACGATTAAAGGCTTATTCATTAAGACTAGTGTTATTTATTATTGTTACTATTATTTGGTGGCCACTTCCTTTATCCTTCTTTTTACTCCACTTTCCCCCTTTTATCATACACTTCGTCTTCTTCCACAAGCTCCATGCCAACCCTACACCTCATTCCCTTTTTTTAATTTACAGTCAATATTTCTTTACCAAAAAATTAATAACCAAAAAGAATGAGACTCAATACAAACTAGTTACTCTTGTAGATGCTGCCCATCAATCAAACCATAATTAGCATGATATGTTACTTCTGCCAAAGAGGTAGTGCTGGTCATCCCTAAAACTGAACATAGGTAACGGTTGAATCAACTAATTAAATGCGAATAAAAAGCAAATTTGGTTTTGGTCTTCCTTCAGTTAAAATTAAAAAAAATGCTTAAAAAAACATTGTTAAAGAGAAATAAATTGATAAAACACTGAAAATATAGGAACCCAGAACTCTGACCTCAAATGGGTTGCGACTAAAATTTTCAATTTTGCGAGTGGAGAAATCAGAAATGGACTGGGATAAACCAAGGAAGAAACCAGTGAAATGGAGGCAAAACGACAAAAAAGCAAGCGTTTTTTCGTTAGCCGCTGCAGGAAGGCTTAGACCCCAATGCAGCGGCGAGCTTTCAACGGAAATTGAAAAGAAATCGAAAGAATCTGGAAGCAATAAAGTGAGATTTGATAAAAAGGAGGATTATTAGTTGGAACAGTGAGGTGAGTGGATGTGTTGGTTGATGGGCTCTTGCCATATTTATAATCACGTAAATGCTTTTCTCTAACGGAACCCCACCCATTTGTTTTATCAATTTCTTCATAAATAACACGCGTCGTCTTTTGACTTTTCCCTGTATATTATCTCCTCATCCCTTTCCTTCTTTTTTAATTTTTTTTCCCTTTTGCATTGAATCGTGGTATTCAATACTAGGGTTTTTCAGAATTTGATTCCAGCAATGCCGCTGGATTCGTCTGAACAAGATGATGCTGATTCTGAATTTGTGGAGATTGACCCCACGGGTCGATATGGTCGGGTTAGTTTCTATTCTATTCAGATTTTGATTCTGGATTGTGATGAATTTTCTTCAAAATCTAATTTGATGTCAAATGCTATTTCTCCCCACCTTATGTTCTATTACCCGGCCACATGGATACTTAAATTTGTTTCATTGTTTTTAACCGTCGTTTCTGTTTGCTTATTCCTTTCCTTGATAAATGAAAAGTTGACGACTATGCATTTTTCCAATTTGTATTTGTAATATAATTATTGCTTTCTTTGGTAACTTATTTTCTCGGATTTATGTAATGTGCCTGATTCGTTGATTGAGATAGCCACCTAACGGGTGTGTTTTGCTTATTGCCTGATTCTCCATTTGATGGTTGGTATTCACAGTACAAGGAGATTTTGGGGCAGGGGGCTTTCAAGAAGGTGTATCCTTTTTCTCAGTGTTCTATGCTGAATAGATCATGTAATGAACGATGGCAACTGAATAAGCAACATCAATTCATGTGAGAGTAAACATTTGTGGATCAGTTGCATGTTCTTAATTTTATATGAAATTATAGATATAGAGCATTTGATGAATTGGAAGGAATTGAAGTCGCATGGAATCAGGTTAAGGTGGCAGATCTATTGCGTAACAATGAAGATTTGGAGCGCCTATACTCAGAAGTTCATTTGCTGAAGACTTTGAAGCATAAAAATATAATTAAATTTTACAATTCATGGGTTGATACAAATAAGGAGAACATCAACTTCATCACTGAAATTTTCACTTCTGGAACATTACGCCAGTGAGTTTATCTCCGTATTTTGGTTCATATATTGTATGAAGATAGACCATTACGTTATGTTTAACTTTTTTGATTTAGATACCGGCAGAAACATAAGCATGTTGACTTGAGAGCACTGAAGAAATGGTCTAGACAGATTTTGGAGGGACTTTCTTATCTTCACAGTCATGATCCGCCAGTTATTCATCGAGATTTAAAGTGTGACAATATTTTTGTCAACGGAAATCATGGGGAGGTTAAAATTGGTGACTTGGGATTGGCTGCCATACTTCAGCAAGCCAATTCAGCTCACAGTGTTATAGGTAACTTTTCCCCCCTTTTTGTGAAATCATCCCATTTGTGTCTGTTTTTGTATTGGACTAATTCCTGGAATCACGTTATGTACATGTCTTTATTTTTAATTGTGATTAGGTACTCCGGAGTTTATGGCTCCCGAGCTTTATGAAGAAGAATACAATGAACTTGTTGACATCTATGCTTTTGGTATGTGCTTGCTTGAGTTGGTCACCGTGGAATATCCATATGTTGAATGTGCTAATGCTGCTCAAATATTCAAGAAAGTGACATCTGTAAGTGCTTAACATTTGTCAGCTTTCAGAGAGTATGTGTGATCTATGCCAAATCATTTGATACAAATAATGTTTCTGCTTAACTCATAGACTAATTGAGCTACAGGAGAATTATTATTAAGACCCTAGATTGTGTTCTTTTCATGGATTTGATCTTCCTTCATCAAATCAGTGTACAATCCATTTGCTAAATCTGCAGATCGTTTTTGTTGACTTCTTGTTATATGGGGTTTCACAAGTGCCATGGTCTGAGCTATAAAGCTTCTCATATTTTAATCCTCAACAGATGCTACAGGAAACGAACAAAAAATTCACTTGCGATTGAAATTCCCTTAAATATGATGTTAAGAGTTGAATAAGTAGACTCTAGAAGTGGCTGGATCACCTGTTTTTTTAGGGTTATATTATGATGCTTGCTAAAAAGTCTATTGTAAGTTAAAGGTATGTAACGAACTCAAAATGTTGGGAAACGTTTTATTACTTGTGTAATGTGTTAAATATCATATTACTATAGTGAGGAGAATGTTACTTCTGAAGTTTTTATTGTTTAGCATCATAACAATTATTGGTAGGGAATCAAGCCAGCATCATTGGCAAAAGTGAAAGACCCTGGAGTTAAAGCATTTATAGAGAAGTGTATTGCAAATGTTTCTGAGCGATTGCCTGCTAAGGAACTCTTAATGGATCCCTTTCTTCTGCCAGATGATGAAAGTGACAGTGTAGGTGGTTCTTTAAGGTCCAGAGTCGTTGATTTAGGTAAGTATCTCCAGTCTCTAGTTTCTCTAATGTGTGATATCTTTCAATCTTCTAATGTAACAAATACAGGACTTAGTGACCATCATGTTATTGGTAATCATCCCAAAGAAACTAATACTGAGGCCAGTTGGGAATTCAAAGTAGAAGGTCGAAGGAGAGGTGTCAATACCATATTTCTGAAACTAAGAATAGAAGACTCCTCAGGTTCTCCTCCCCCCTCCTCGCCCTCTCCCTGTTCTAATATTCAACTAATTATAACGAGTGTCTATTTGCATCTTTAGTTAGATCTGAATTTAACTTTGTTCATGGGTTCAGGTAATATCCGCGACATCCACTTCCCTTTTGATATTGAAGCAGACACTACAATTGCTGTTGCCAGTGAAATGGTTGAGGAGTTGGAACTCACAGATCAAGATGTTACAACTATAGCTGAGATGATTGACTTGGAAATTCGCTATCTCATTCCAGATTGGAATCCTAATGAAACTCCTACTGCTGATAGCTCTGGTCAAGAATTCGCAGTTTCAGGTGACGATGCCTTCGAAACTAGGGATGTGACTTCTACACAGGGAAATAGTTCTACAGCTTCTACTGGTAGTCTTTCACTGGAACGATTACCTTCAGGTCGTAACTACTGGTCTAACTCACCCAAGACAGGTAGAAACTCTCCATTAAGGCTTGGTGCTTCAGAATTGTCTTGTCAAGTGGATGTGAGTGCTGCAGAATCCTCAACCGCTTACATTGCTCCTTCAACTAAGGAGCAGGATGGCAATTGCAGTTGTGATGGCGATAATAGTGTAGGAAAGAAATCTAGCGGGGTTGTTCATTCCCATTTCAGTGAGAGAAGTAAAACATATGGGGATTTACAGGCAAACAATGGAGATTCTCCTATGGTAGAAAGACCTATAGAATTGAAAGATGATGAATTAGAAGATGTCAACGTAATTACTGCAAAACTGAAGCAATTGTTGGTAGAACATCAAAAGGAGGAAGTTGAACTAAAGATGAAGCATGCATTAGTTGTCTCAAATTTTCTGAAGGGACTTCCTCTAGAAATTCAACATGAGGTCTCAAGTATATGCAACCTGGCGTCACCTGACAGTGGAAATGTACAGTAAGAGTAAAGTTCTGGTATTGCTTGTTTGTGGGCTATTAAATTTGAGACACTAGGTAGAGGTGGGGATTCACCTGAAAAGTCACATCTGCATTATACAGGTTTTTCCATATTCTTTGAACAGTCAAAATCTCGCTCCATCGATTCAAGTCATTAAATTATAGAAAGTGTATAACTGTACATAAAGATCATTTACAGCTGTTTTGCCCACATGAAAGTCCTCTCACCAAATTGTTCAGGTTTTAAAGTGAATAATCGAGTTCTTTTTGCATGTGAATTATTTTGAAGTGTTATGTTATTGTTGTGTCATTCTGGAGTAATATGGTTTGTATTTTACATGGGTGGGCAAGACTAGGTTGCTCATCGCTTTTTTTTTTTTTTGGTGAATAAGTGAACCATATATTTTTTTGGTGAGTTGCATACAATTTGAGAAAGTCTTCACGTTCAGAAGAGCAACAAAATATGGTCAGATTAATGACCAAATGATAACCAACCTCTAGCTAATATTCATTATATTAAACTACATACATAATGACTAGTATAATTGGTGCTTGCATACAGAAAAACCAAACGTATCACAACGTTACAATGAATACAAGACATGATGTGGGTGTGGCTATGTCTGCGAGCTCACATGCATTATCCATGGCTTTTCATTTCCGTTCTGACTAAGTTACTAAAGATTCATTTACCATGATATTAGAAAAACACGTCCATACAAACTTAGGGGAATTACTATAAAATCCTCTGCAAGATAATTAATATCAGAAAGGTCTCAAAAAGTTGTTAATGCGAGTTATTTGAATTGTTAATGTAGCTGCTTAAGTTGTCAGTGGGACATTTATGATATTAATTCTCTTACATGGAACTTGATAGTAATTCCCCAAAACTTTTTCCAAATGTTTATCTTATAAATGGTAAATCATGTTGAAAAAGTAATTTCTACTGTTAATCCAAACATACGCTAAAGAACTCTAACAAATGGGGCACAAAAATTGTGATTTAATCCGGAAAAAAAAAACCCTACGGGTATATTAATTATTAGAACTGATATTTCCTACATGAGGACTTAGCGAAGGTTAACACACTTCATTATGAGCACGTGCTTTGTGTGTGAGTGCACATTTGTGCTGGGCTATAAATGGAAGGTTCTCATGGTTTCCATCCATTACATAGTCTATATTTAAACAGAAACCAATAATAAAACAATCAGAGGAGTTAATGAATTAAAGATGAAGCATAAATTAGCCATCTTAGATTTTTTGAAGGGGCTTACTCTAAAATTTGATATAAGGTCTTAAATATATGCAACTGAGAGACATTCGATGGTGAAAATGTTCAGTGATAACATATTAATCTTTAATTTAAAATTTTTAAATAAAAAATATTTAGAATAAAACCTAATGAAGATGTCATCGTATTTAAACTTTCAACATCAACAACTATTCTCTCAAAAAATAAAAATATTAGTTCTTTTTAATCCTAAATATAAAAGTTAAATTATAGGTTTACTTTGATCTTAAATATAATATTTCAATTCACTTTATCTTTTAAATTTATAATTTTTTAAAGTATATTTATTGATTACATATAGTAAAGGGAATTACCGACATACATTTATTACAATTTATCAAATTAATTAATTTTTTAATATCTACAAATTAATTATTTAACTCTCATATTAAAGATCGAATGTAATATTGTCATTAAAAAAAAGATCAAATGTAATATATTAGAAGACTATATTTTAAGTGTTTTGTCAGCAATTAGTTGCAAAGTCATTGTTTAAATTTAAAGAATTGCATTTTTCATTTATGATGTTAACATCAAAGGAGTGAAAATACACTTCACAAAATTAGACACTGAACTAAAAAGTTGAAATAAACTTACAACATCAATCATATACTTTAGCTTGGATTTAACCCCTTTTTTTTTCCAGTCGACTTACCTTCAAGTACGACATGTATCAAAACCAGTGATTTTGTAATTTCATTTTTTATTTGATTCATGGAATGCTAGTCTATCAATAGGAAGAGAAGGCACTCCTCCCCTTGTTATGGAATGGATAAAACAGTCTAAAAATCAATTTTGCCTATCTCATCGTTCAGACTAACCAATTCGGACATAAGTGTGAAGTTTCAAATTACAGAATTATGGACTAAAATAGAATGTGTTTATTACTTATTTGATAATTGCTTAAGTTAGTTCTTACATATATAGATATATAGAGTACAAACTAATTAAAACGCCAAAGACTTGATACATAATATATTAAATACACATTGAAGGGAGGCATCACCCCCTCCAATTTTGGAAGCTTCATGATAATAGTACTTGGGAGTGGTAGTTGTCATCCTTCCTTCATGCCCCAACACAAGAAACTCACAACTGTTGTGTGAAGATGGATCAAGACCATCCTAAGATGTGTATGCATGTGGCTCTACAATCTTCTTCCATAGTGTTCCCTAAAATATGGTTGATGCTATCAACTCTTGCACAAATGTAGCCCTCTGCCTTCTCTCTTCCTGATCTCCCACATCACCCACACCTCTTGCTTCTCTCCCACCACTGCAGGCACAAAACATCAACATTTCAGCCTTTGGAACAAATTCTAAAAATTTGAACATAAATATCTCATGACCTTATTACAAGTGTAAACGAACAGAGTTGTTCATGAATACTAGGTTTGTATTAGATTAAAAGGCTTAAGCATGCTAAAGCTCAACTTGATTATTATAGCTCTAACTGTGATCTTGACCAACTACATAAGGCATAATATATAAAGATGACTTGAGAACTGAGCTTCAAAACAGTTTTAATAGAATTCAATAAATATGCACGAACTTTTGTGGTATAAACAACCAGAAGGATTGAATTCCAGTTGGTAGTATTCTATGGCAGGCTGGACAGGGTCAAAGTTTGTTAACCCAATGACCTCAAGCTTCGAAAGTGAGGCTTTTCATGACAGTTATCACTATTGACAATCCAAAACCAGGCTCAACGACACAAACATTTGACTTACAATTAACTCTTTCCCCTAATACAACCTCCATCATATGCCAAATCACTGGGCAAATGCAAATTTTAACATCTAGAACAGGTTGCCATAGCAAACTACAAAAAAGGATGAAACTGCAAAATGAGGATATTTCATCCATTTTTAAATAAATCATATTTGATAATCTTTATGGACGATAAATATATGGAAAAAATCAAGCAAGCCAACCGCATCAAACTTAGAAATTCTGTAAAACCTTGTGCTATTTCAAGTCTAAGTTATTCTACATGAGAACATGATTGCTAAATTAAATATAATAAAATGAGGCAGACATGTTCCAATGTATTTTTTTTTTTGTTAACCACGGGTATCTTTCTATTAGGAGCAATCTTATTCAGGACGCAGTAAAACACTAATGTGGGCATTTCTCCTAGCAAGAATTCAAACCGTGGTTCACCTATGAGAAAATAGCCCTTTTTGCTAGACACAAACCCCATAAGTGATATGTTACACCACAGTTGCACCTGACTAACTATGGCTTTAAAGGGTGTCTTAAAACAAGGGAAAATACGAGCCTCTAAGAAAGTCTTCAAATTAAGAAAAGAAACAAAATATTGGAAGAGTAATGACCAAATGACATCCAAGCTCTAGCTAATATTTATTAATGCAATTTCTAGTATAATTGGTGAATATAAAGTTAGATGCAGAGGCAGATGTCAGAGAAAAACCATGTGTCAACTTTGCAATTAATACAAGCCACGAAAGTGGGTATGCTGCACGCTCACATGTATTATCCACAAATTTTCAGCCTAGCCAATTATAGTTTGTATACTTCGCATTCTATAAGAACTGGGGATCCAAAACATTGTGATTCATCAGGAAGAAAAAAAAACCTCCCTCCAGGTATGTTAATATTCAGAACCTCCTAATACTTCCTGCAATAGGACTTTAGCAAATGCAGAAATTTCAAAACTCCTATGAGCTCTTAGTTTTACCCTAAGAGCATGTTTGGCTCCCTTTCAAAAGTACTTCTAAAAACACTTTCATGTAAGTCGAGACAAAATGCCTCTCACATACTTACTTTGAATTGTGTAGAATAACTTTTTAAAAGTTATTCCCAAACATACTTTAAAGCTAAGTAAAGGAGAGGTAGGAAGTCACTCGACTGAAAGGAGAGGACCACGGTCAGGCTGATTTGACTATTGAGAATCTTTGTTTCTTACCTGGGTCCTCTCTTCTCTTCATGAATCTCAGTTGGAAGCCAGTACTCCGATCCGGGGGGGGGGGATTTTTGGCTCTATCGAACATACAGGGAATTGGACATGCGCGCGCATGTAGCGGGCTATAAATTGAAGTTTCTTGTGTTTGTTCTCGATATACTAAAGTACTTCAACTACAAAGTCCATACTTAAAAAGAAACAGACCTTTTTGCAGCAGAAATGACTGAGGCATTGTTGTCGGAATGTCTGTCTTGATGGATGCTGTCAGGGGTTGAAACAGCAACGTTGCAGATAAATGGTGACAAAAGTGGATCAGGTGTTGATTCATGCTTGTTTCCCCTGGTATTTGCGGCCAGTTTCTTTTGAAGCATAGCCGAATTACCAGACCAAACGCTGAATCGATCGGTTTTCCACCTTCTCTGTAACACAAGAAGTCAATATATTCCATTGGATCAGGCAAAAAAAAAAATGCTCCCAACCCTAAAATGAGGTAGATTACATTCACAGCAAGGCACTTAATTAATCAGACAAGAGATACCTTCAGCGAGGTTGAATGTTGTACCATAAAATGTCTGCTCGCATCCTTCCCTAAATTTGCTGCGCACAGAGGACAAACCTGGTATAGGAACATTTTACAGTAGTCAGTTATATTTCAGCAATAAAATTAAAGTTAACTAACTATCTCTAAGCAATGCTTATAAATGTCCTATTCTGTTTTCCTTGTCATTTAGCTACAACAACTGCAGGATTACTTTGCTATTAGCTACTTAATCCAGATCAGGACATTGCCAATAGCAACCAGGTAAACACTTTATGTTCAGATTGATAAAAGTTGCATTTAAGCATGGAACTCGTATCAGTAAATTAACCATTAAATGGCTTGACAATAAACTTTTGAGGGGGCAAAAACCAAACTTTATAAAATATAGTCTAAAGAAAAGGTACAACGTACAGCGTTTTTTAGGTCAAAGCAATGCTCCTCTTGCAGATGGCTACAGAGAACAGGAACTTCAATTTCCACACAGCAGAAAGGACATGGGAAATATGACCGGGCATCATCATCTCCGTCCGAATCATAAAATGCCATGTAATTATCTGTGGTTTGGCAGAACTGAGTGTTAGCATGCAATTTATAACTATCAAAAGAACCACTCAATCCATGTGCAATGACGAAAAGCGTCTCAAAAATTAAAAGGAATAGGTAAAACTAATGAACTACAAGCAATACACTGACACAAACATGACAACAGACATACTGACTGGTACTTACTGCCTTGGGAACACTAAATATCAGTGTATTGCTTGATATTTAGTCTCTTCAAGTCAACCAAGCAACAAAACAACTATCAGAAGTTCAGAACACTAAATAGTACTTAAGCTACGGATTGACTATAAGGCAGACGCAAGAAAATTGATGGATTAGATCTATTATAAAGTTTATCACACGAAGTCAGGTTTCTTGGGCTGCACTCTCTAACCAATTCATCGGTACCAAAAAAAACCCAGAAGGGTAATTTCCATTAAAAAAATTCTCACACGAGCATAATTAATCATTGCGGTGCAAGGTTAATGCTTGCCCTCATTTTTTAACCCATCAAGACAAATTATTGAGAACCCATCTCAAAATACAAGTTGAAAGAGTCAGTTCGATTTGAGCATACCAACAGAAACATAGACTAAGCAAAGGAAGGAAGAAAACCAAGAGAACGCTCAAACTGAAAGGTAAAAAGAAAACGAAAGCAAAGTATAAATGCTTAACCCAAGCCAAATATCTAATCTAATTAAGGGGGCATCTTTACAGACAGCTCATACGCATGCGAAGTGATTTAAAACAAACAAAAGAAAAGAAACGTACCAGAGTGAATGCAGGCAGCTTGGACAGCAGAGAGATGCTGAGCAACATATATTGTAGAGGCCCTGAAATCGAAGTCCATGGGTTATAACTGGTAACTTTACCGGCAAGGGGATCGGAGGAAGGAGGAAGTGGGTTCGATGGTGGAAGCTTGAGCTTGAGAAGACGGCGGTCTCTGGTGATAATGAAATTACAGTGGCAAAAGACCCGTAGAATAGGAGAGGACCTGCTGCTTTGGCATCCCATCATTATTTGATCAGCTTTGATTGGTGTTGTGATGTGTCTGACACTGTGAAAGCTTTTCCTACCCACAAAAGTTCGGCGCTTGGTGACTCAACAAGTTAGAGGCTGTTGACGATTCAGACAAGATTATCTGACATAATTAATCTGTTAATCATAAATGATATTAAAAAAATAATTTCTATTATTAATCTAAATATGTACAGATTAATATTACACATATTAACATACTAAGGAATCAGTATTTTTAAACTTTGTCAATACAGTAATGAATTAAGAGAAATGTGGTGAATTAAGAGAAGTAAGATGTGTGTAACAAAATATGTTATATTAACAGACTTCCATGCTATTTGTCTTAATATTATAAATTTTGTATTCTGTAATCATTTTTTAAACCAAAATTATACATGAAATGCATCGGATTACCAAACCATACGTAATAACGCTTTTGTTTGATAAACCATTGGGGGTGATTTTTTGTCACAATACATTTTAGAAAATGATTTTTATTCAATATGCATTTTGAAAAATGAAAATTTATTTAGTTAAACATTATAAAAATGACTTTTTGTTGAAAGTGAAAAGAAAAAATGAATTTCATAAAATAATACATATATATTTTTTATTTTAAATTGTGATAAAATTACGAAAAAAAATGATAAAAAGTAATTATAATATCCAAGATCACAACTTAACATACATATGTCACAATTTTGAGTCTACCAAGTCGCAATTTAGAATTTTCACATATAAATTGTGACTTAGAGTATTCCACGTCATGACTTTGAATTTTCAAGTCGTGATTTGTAATATTAAGGTCGTGACCTGGAATGCATTCTAGGTAAAAAGAGCTTTTTTTTTCTTCTCCTCAAAATGCATTATGGGCCGCCCCTATAATGCATTTCCCCACAAATGAGTTGTCAAACACTCTTAAAATCCCTAAAATGCATTCCTCCCTCTAAAGTTCAAAAAACTGAACTGGACATTGAACCAGATAATATTAAAATGTGTTGCGATTAAATAGCATGGAAGTCAGACAGGGGTCAACCTAGAATCAAACATGTTATATTAAAATAATAAAAATTAGTAAATTATATTTTATTTTATAAAAATTAATAGATAAAACTTATAATTTCATTTTATTTTATGCATATTTTAAGTTTTTAGTGTTTAATTGAATATAAATGATAAAAACAATAGAGATAAAATGAATTAACTTTATTTTATTTTCTCATAAGTAAATTTATTTAAATAGAAACTAAAAAATTAAA
>QFDD01004689.1:0-13838 GCA_006871305.1 Vachellia collinsii | reverse complement strand
GTATATTTAACCTTAAACAAATGACGTGCAAAGCCTGTTTCACACGTGTTTCAAATTTAATCAGCAGTCCCTCTAAATCATGACGACAGTGATGAAATATATGAGCAGTTTTGGGGTTTTTGTAAGGCTAGGCGTATCAAAAAGGAGCGCGCTGGCTCTCAAGCTGACGCTCCACACATTGCGCATTAACTACTTAAATAAATTTTAAATTTAAAGGAATAAAATAAAATTTGAGGCAAATAAACCAAATACTTTATCATTTTTAATTCATCGAAACCTCAGCTTTCCAATCTCTCTACACTCTAGTCATGACAGTGACCTCTTTATATTCCTTTCTCGCATCAAATACGATGCCATGCATCCAACAGAACAACACGCACATACAAATTTCTAAATTTTAATGTTACGTGACGGACTTGGAGAGAGGGATAGACAGAATAAAGCCACTTGAACTGGAAAGCATATTCTGCATCAGACCAACGAATTATAATCTCCAGAAAGCATATTCTTTTCTGGCTACCATGAGGTTGCACTTAATACAAACTGTACAATTAATACTGCAGCTCCATAAACAACGATTAATAATCCTTCTTTTTCTTCACCTAATCAATCAATTACAGTTTGATCGTCGTTTCACACCATTTCTGCACCATCCTTGCTTCCCTCTGAGATTCTTCATCTTCTTCTTCTTTTTATGATTTGAAGAGAGACACAGGGAACGACATGGACAGGCCAACCAGAGACTTGAAGGTAATAACAGAACCTTGTGATGATGATGATGGAGGAGGAGGGTCTCTGACATAAATCTCGATCAAGGTGAACCAAACCAGGAAGTCCCTAGCTTTGACCCCTCTGAGGTTCTTGATCTTGTTTGGCTCCAAGAATGCGGTAACCTCGGTGTCGAAGCATAAGAGGATGCTGTCGAACCTGTGTTCTTTCTTCTCCCGAAGCTTCAGCCAAACGAACCCTATCTCCTTCACGAACCCATATTCCTCGATTATATTGTTCTCCTCCTGCTGAAACGTCGTCGTCAGGAGCCCTTCTGGCAGCCCCATCTCAGCCAGCAACAATGAGAACCTCTCTCTGCAAACTTGGCCTCCATAGTAAACCTCAGCTTTGGCCTTCAGCTCCTCTGTCACCAGAGTCATCTCTCGAGAGCTTCTGCTTCTGGGTGGTACTGTTGATAAAAACCAATAATGCAAAAAAGATTGAAACTTTAAACCAATCCTGCTGGGGGTAATGATACTTGTATATATGGTGAGGGTTGTACAAAAAGTTTTGGCTCTTTTTGTCCTATATATAGTGGTGGGGTCTTAAGCTTGCATTAGATGAATTCATAATTCATTTTGAGATAACAATTCTATTTTAATCTAAAGACTTTTGGTTGACATAAAGTTTTTTGAGTTCCTTTATATAAATACGGAAAACGTTTTTAGGAGAGTTATTCCAATTAAACCTAATTAATAATGTCGAAGGCCATGCCAAAAAATTCAATTTTGGTAATGATTATTTTAAAAAAACAGAATGTTATCAAAAGAAAAATAGAGAAGATTCCTTTATTTTGAAAATTTATTTGTAAAAAATAAAATTTCATGTAGTTTTAACTGTATTAATCATATGATTAATTTTTTAAAAATATATAGAATAGAAGATAATTTTTAATAAAATTTTAAAAATTACGTAATTTACTCCATCAAGCTGATCTTTTAGAGTCACATCATATTATGTAATTTTTAAGCCACTTTCTAAAAATGTGTTTATAATATATTGGTCAACACATTCCGAAAGCATATACTAATGTTTTCGCATTTCCAGGATGGTTTGGTTTTGTTCTTACTTCATCAATTGTCCCCGAAGGAAAGTTTTTCCCAGTAAGGGGTTAACTTGCTGTATCCGAAAGAAAACTCAGAAAAGCCACGTTTCAGCCCAATCCATTTCACTTTGCTTGTGGTCTGTATCAAAAGTTTTCCACTTTCCCTGAGCCCAAGAAACTCTGGAATAGCGACGAACTTGTCCTATGTTCCACTCGGTCTTCTCGTCACATCATCATTCATCGTTATCAGAGGCTTATTTTTCGTCTACGGTCTACGTGTCTCCGGTGATCGTTCGATTCCCTTCTGTTTCGCTTTCGTTCACATCTTTATCTTCACTAATACTATTCTTGTTTCTGCTTGAATTTCCATCCTCTCGGAATCTTTTATAAGCTCGATCCACTCATTCACGGATATTTTTATTTTCTTGGGGTATTTTCGCTCCGAGCTGAATGCTGTTGTTTCGTTATGTTGTAAAAATGATGAATGAATTCGATAATCTCCTTTTAAATTGTTGAGAAGTGAAGGGAAAATGAAAACCCATTCTGTCTTTTCGTGCAAAAGAACCGTACGATTCTCAAGCTAAATTATTTCCGTCTCCATTTCTTCAGGTGGGATTTCCATTTTCGTCCGATGACCATCCCCGGATTTTTTCACGGTAAGAAAAGCTTGTAAGGTTACACGTTCTGGTTTTTGTTTCGAAATTCCAGATTTGTTTACGCATTTGAGGTTTCAATCATGAATATGCGAAGGGATGGGGTTTTCCCAGAGGAAGTTGTTATTCAGATTCTTGCAAGGTTGCCCATCAAGTCCCTTTTTAGGTGCAAAGCCGTCTGTAAACTCTGGAATAGATTGTCCTTGGACAAGTATTTCATTCAACTATTTAATGAAATATCTAGTAAGGACCCCATGATCCTTTTGGACATTTCAGAGCCATCAGAGTCAAAATCTAGCTTGATCTGTGTTGATAACATAAGGGGCGTCTCTGAACTTTCGCTTGCATTTTTGAATGATAGAGTTAAGGTTAGAGCATCTTGTTGTGGCTTATTATGTTGCTCTAGTATCCCTGATAAAGGTGTCTACTACGTTTGTAATCCAATGACTCGTGAGTTTAAGTTGCTGCCCAGGACTAGGGAAAGGCCTGTGACTCGGTTTTATCCGGATGGTGAAGCAACATTGATTGGTTTGGCTTGTGATTTGACATGTGAGAAGTTTAAGGTTATTCTAGCAGGTTACCACCGCACCTTTGGTCATCGTTCAGATGGAAGCTTCATATGTCTAGTGTTTGATTCAGAATTGAACAAGTGGAGAAAGTTCATTTCGTACCAAGATGATAATTTCACTCATATGAACAAGAATCAAGTTGTTTTTCTCAATAATGCCCTGCATTGGCTGACTGTTAGTTCAGCTTACATACTTGTGCTTGATCTAAGTTGTGACAATTGGAGAAAGATGCAATTGCCATATGATGTGATTTATGGAGTGGGACACAGAATATACCTCCTAGAGCTCAATGGTTGTCTGTCGATTATTCAGATTTCAGAAGCTTGGATGAACATATGGGTGTTAAGTGATTACTGGAAAGAAGAGTGGTCTATGGTGGATAAGGTGAGCCTGAGGTGTATCAGAGGGATGGTGCCGGGAATCTTTCCAATAAGTCAGACAAGCGAATATATTCTCCTGGCAACTCATAAGCAGGTTTTAGTTTATCATCACCAGACCCGAATTTGGAAAGAGATGTACTCTGTGAAGTCTAGCTCAGCGCTTCCATTATGGTTTTCCGCACATGCATACCGCAGTGCACTGTCTGGATGCAACTGAGCTGTGCTTGAATTTGGTAACTTGTGTACATATTTCTAGTTGCAGTATATTGTAAGCATTAGACTGCTGTTATTTGTTGCATATTAATGATCTTGTATATTTCAGTACATCATGTCAATTGTAGATTTATTGCATGTATCTGCTTTGCATTGGATGAACCATTCAATAGTAGAAGGAAGACAAGGTGAAAAATCCTCAATCGTATAAATACTGCAAAGCTGGTTAATGTTATAATTTATTCCTGGTTCTATATTGTAGGCTCTTATTTTTTGCTATGTCCACGGTGTTGATGAGTTATAGTTTTCTTCTATTTTCTGATGATCTTCCCAAGTTGAGACAATGCAGTCTAAAAAGCAATCTTGGGCTATATCTTATGTGAATGTTGTTGGGTTTGCTTTCAATCTGCTGCTTCCCTCCTTGATTTCAGTCACTTCTCTGATTTTATCTCTTAGAGGACATTTTTTTTTCAGAACACGCACATCTAGAACCGATTTTCATGACTTGTTATGAAATATTTGACTCGACCCTGGACAGTAGTTCACCAGGACATTATCGTTCAGAATACCTAGTTTCTGAACCGATGACCTCATTCTTAGAAGTTCTTAAGTACTCTTAGGGTTAGGAGGGTTATATATACTCTATGAAGCATGAACTTCAACATAGAAACAGTTTGGACACCAACAATGAGTGTCATGGCATGTTCAAAGAAGAATATTGGAGATGCCGGTGATTATAGTAGATAAAGCAGTATGGAGTCCTCTGAAAAAAGATTAAAGAAGATTAGAGAGAACACTTTTTGAAGTTATTGATTGAGATATTTGGATTAAAAATCTGTCTAAAAATTTGGTTGTTGATATAATACAATGATGCCATGCAATCAATATAGCCGAGTTCACTTAGGGTGATAAAACTTGCTGTCGTTGTTGTTATTGTTGTCCATCGCTTCACAGGCTATGATGCATGGCATCTGCATGTGCATCAAGATTCCAACAAAAACTGTATGACCTGTTAGCTAAAAATTTAGTTAATGATGCATTCAGTCTAATTAGCTCAATCCAATCTTTGAGCTAATCAAGTGCACTTAATGGATCAGCCACATGAATCATCATTGAGATAATCTTCCTTTCTTCTGAGGTTGGAAGCTTGAATGGGGTCTTTTTTTTTACCTTTTTTCGTATTCTTACTGTGTCTGGCATGTGATCAGTGATCACTGCCTTTCTCGGGAACTGGAATGTAATCTTCAAAAGAGTTGCCAGAATTGGCCTCTCTTTTGATCTTCTTCAACATGTGATTCTGTTGTCTGGAAGCTAAAGCTGATGCATCGTATTCATAACTGTACACTGAATACTGTTTGTCGTGTGATCATTAACGAACGATCTACATCTACCTTGCCCGTCAAGCCCAATTCTTCTTCTATTCTAGTTTTTTCTTTTTTGGGAATTTTGTGGGCAAGTGGCAAGCATTAACAATATGAGGTTACAAGTGGAACCAAACTTGCGACCTTCTGCTAACAAGATGTGGGTATCAAATTTTGTCTTATCATATCTGCACTTGAAAGGTAAAAATTGAACGCTTTGTTTAGGAAGAATCAAATATAGAATATAATATTTGTAGATATATATGAGAATCCTTTTCAAAGGTGGTAAGCCACCTAACCTTCTCATTCTGTGTTTGGACCTGTTGATATAATACTCTTGTCTCATGTCATGGAATGAACTGTACTTATTACCTCTCTTCTTCTTCTTCCTCTTTTTTTTAACATGGTTTGAATGCGCATCACGTTTTGAAATTTTTAATGTGATTGGTTGACCAACCGAGTTTATAAAAAAAATTGAACTAATAAAAATGGTAAACTCATAAAACTCGTAAAAATTTAAATTGAATTGACCCCTTGGTCATAATTATTCTTAGCTGGGGAGGTTATACTGTATGCCTGAAGGATGTATGCTTTTTGTTATTTATTAGCATGTTATTTTTCTATTCCTTTTATAACATTTCAGTTATGTTTAAAAATTAAAAGCTGAAACATTTTAAACCATACCAATTTAAGGCTTAAATGGGGAATGTATTTGATATACGTGATATAGTGGAATGAAAAATACCATAAATTGAAAAAATTTGTCAAAGAGGAATGTTGTCTTTAAAAACAAAAAATATAAAATATATGAAAATATGCCAATAGGTTTATATTAGGAATGTATTTTATATACGCGATTCAATAAAATGAAAAATACATAAAAATAAAAAAAAATTATAAAAGAGGAATGTTGTCTTTAAATATAAAAACTATAAAACATGTGAAAATATACCAATTTAAGGCTTAAATGAGGAGTGTATTAGATATAGGTGATACCGTGATATAATGAAATGAAAAATACCATAAAATAAAAAAAATAAAATAAAAGAGGAATGTTGTCTTTAAATGAAAAAAAAAAGATATGAATGTAATACATATAATATTGCATATCTTGATTTCTGTCGTAGAAAGAAAATCTCATTTTAAACTTCATACTAAATGAGACCTAAAAATGCCATGAATGCTTTCTTTATTTGCAAATAAGGGTGATTGTCGTGTCATTTTTATTACATATTCAATTTTCATTTGTGTCAAATTTTTACAATTAATAAATTTCTCTGCTCGAATGAATGAATAGTACAGTAATTCACGCAAAAATTAATCTAAAGATTGCTGAATATAAAATTTTCGATGATTAAACAATTTATTTAACAGGTTAAAAAATACAAGTCCACACAAAATATTAATTAAATATTCCACGTGGATTCGATTTGCTGTAATACTCATAAGCAAATATTTTCCCTAGCAATTTACGAACGTGAAAAAAATTGGAAAAACTATGATGAGGTCAGGTCAGCCTTACCCGGAGAGCATAAGCAGGCCTGCTCTTCCGTGTTTGGAACACGAATAACGAGCGTGCCAAACAGTGACTTATTCAACAGCATCATTAGTCGTGGATGAGAGAGAGAGGGAGAAGTGAGAGAGAGCGAAATAACAAGTCCTGGGCCAATATACAGGCTTTACCATTCTACAGCTTCGTGAGTGGCTCCCTCTCTCTGCAGCCTACACTCTCAGCCTTTTTGGCATTTCCCTCTTGCATATCTTCCCTATCCAATTCCCTCAACATGATGATAAGCCAAACCGTAATGATGTTTTGGGGTTTTTGCTATCCAACAATCCTCTGGTGTTAGGGATTTCCCTCTTTTCATCTTCCCTTTCTTCATTTTTCTCCATTGGGCGTCTTGTCTGTATCATCGTCGGGTAGCTCAAGGTATGTTCTTAATGATGATCTCCAGCTGCACACTCTTCTTGCATGTAATCTTTCATCATCTAGGTATTCTTAAACTTCTTTATCGCAGTCTTCGTCTGTATTATTGTTGAGATGTTTGTTGAATTTCATGTGGGGGCTGTATGAATGATAATGGGTTTTTGCAACATCTAGATTGTGTTTGGGTTGAGAGGGGGGGGGCTTATTTTTAAATACTTCAATGGGTTCTTGAGTATCAGTTTTCTTATTGATGAAACTGGAAGCTTTGTACGCAAGCTTTGGGTATTACAAGTTAAACAAGAGAGTTAAAACGTGTTCGTAACACGGGACCACTGGAATTTCTGTCTCATAATGTTACCTAGGCACTTGTTTTCATTTGCTTTCTATCCCTACAATAAGCATGCGTCGCACACCAGCCTAAATTAAAGTGTCAATGGACCTCATATTTGTCTGATTCTTGTTATGGATAATTTTGCATCCGCATTGAGCACTACGAGCATGAAATAGTTTGCTTAGCCTATAGAAGCACTTGTTGTCTTCTGTTATAAGGTTAGTCACATATATGAAACATGAAATTGCCAACATCGCTATATCTTTCATATGGAGTAAAAATTATCCTACCTACCCACACCTCAAGTAGTCAAGTTGTTGTTAGGAGTTGTCTGATATTCAAGTATGTTGTTATAGGGAAACTGCAATCGGTGAAGAGGCTTGGCGGCATTGGGGTAGAAATTTTCCATCAATAATATATTGCTTGATGGTTAACTGTATTTCTGTATAATCTGTTACAATTGGGTGAAAACTAGACTCATAAAATTGTTGCCATATCCTTCATAAATGCTATTCTTGAGTTGAGATACCTGCAATTACTTACTGAAACTTTCTATTTTCTAGCTCCAGAAACTGGTTTTAATATTCTGATGGAGTTAAAAATGGCATAATTTGGGATCTCCTTTGTACTATTCCTCAAGATATTGATGATTTATGGCTCGGAAGGGTAATCAACAGAAGAATGGAGTGGACCATCATGGTTTGAACCACAAAAAACCGGTTTCTGGGCCTGTGCTTTCAGGTGGCAAGGTGAAGGTCTTTCCTGGAGAAGAGCTCCCGAATAGAAACCAGAGCAGTAGTTTTTCTCAGAATGCCAGAGAAATTGCTGCTGGAGATGGTAATAACAAAGTGGAAAACTGCGAGAAAGTTTCAAGGAAAGAGAAGCAAGGAACAGCTAATAAGCATGATTTGGTGGAACCGTTGTCTTTCAGGAGTAATTCTGGAGAAAGCAGTCAGAATATGGAAATTCCTATACAAGAAGAAAACGGGGCATTACCTAGAAGTAATCATGGTCAACTAAATATGAAAAGTAGATTGAGCTATTTCCTGAATGGATTTCACATGCAAAGTGTTGTAGAAAAAATAGATCTTGCCAATAATTCGTATTTTTGGAGATTAAGGTTGTGGGTATCATCCATCTTCACAGCTGTTATAGCATGGCTAACCAGACAGAAGCCGTTATTTTTATCTCTAATGTCCAGCATTTTCAAAGCCTGTGGTCATCTTAAAATGAAAATTCAGCAGGCATATCCCATTGTTCTGAAGGGGCTTTTACATTTTGGGAATATAATGCTTCTCTTATCAGTGTTTTGGTTGGACTGTGCACTTAGGGGTATTGATTCCCTTGTACGAATGGGGACCGTATCCTTCTTTTCTGTTATATGGTGCAGCATATTCTCAGTGATTGGTATGATAGGGATGCTCAAGTTTCTTATTATCCTGGTAAGCACTAGTTATAATTGTTGTTACCTTCAAGTTAGGTTTTGATTCTTATTGTAGTTGTTGTTGTTTGTTGAATATTTTTAACCCTCATTTATATTGATCTACTCTTAATTTTTATAGCCGTCGTTTCACTATCAGAAGCTGGAGGTATTGAATATGATTTGCAACTTCTAGATATATGCTTGTTCTCATAATTGCAATTTTATATTGAGAACTAAAGACATGCATGACAATCCAGCGATGAAGGACCAAGCAATATTTGAGATTCATAACTCATTATCACATTCCCTGTGGGATGGAGATGCTTGTAACCTGTTTTCTAACTTTTGTTTTGTGAATGGAGTTGAATCGTACATAATTTTAATCACCATGATTTGCTGTCCTGAAATTGGTTTTGAGCTCCACATGCAACTGATATGTGTATTTTCCCATACACTCTAACTGGTTCTTATATTGGATCAGGGCCTGGCTGCCTTGATTGTATTCTTCCTTGGGCTTACCCTTGCAATTTTGGTAGTTGCAATCCTTGGAATTGTATTCTTGTGGATTTATGGCAGCTTCTGGACAACTGCTACTTTCATCTTCCTTGGAGGTGATTTATTGGTCTTAGTGTTGTTTGGATCGTTTTCTCTTTCTCAACCTTTCTGTGTACATTTGCACCCTCACAGTACATATTTATCTTCTTGTACAAAACTTTCAGATATGCTGTTGTCATGCATTTTCCTGGAAAACTTGCTAATGCTTGTCAATATTTACAATTCAGGACTGGCATATATGTTGAGCCACGAACGTGTTGCATTACTTATCACCACTGTGTATTCTGTCTATTGTGCTTGGATGTATGTTGGATGGCTTGGCTTGCTACTGGCTTTAAATCTGTCATTTATTTCAAGCGATGTGCTAATATACTTCCTCAAGAAAAGGATAAATCAGCAAAGTCAACCCAATGCTTCTCCTGAATATAGAGCTGGAATGCAAGGCCAGCCAGGTTTCTCTAGTGATGAGCCAATGCATACTTACTCTGAAAATTGGCCAGGATCATCTATGGATCGAAGTGCAGGAGTACCTTCAACTAGTGGGGCTGACTCTGATTTACCTTCTGAAGATGAAGTTGTCCGTTTGTTGAACTGCTCTGATCATTACTCAGTATTGGGCTTGACTCGCTATCAGAACATCGATGCCTCACTAGTGAAACGGGAATATAAGAAAAAGGTTAATTCCGTTCTATGATGCTAATACTGGCTTAACTATGCCCTTCTTTCTTAGTGGATTTATCTAGTATGTTGTACTCTTAGGTGTTACAGAACTTGGTGATCCTTTGATTGGTTATCTAATGCTTATTGTTTTTCTTCTGAAAATTTATTACAAGCTTTTTGCAGCTTGTTGCTGATGCTTAATAATTTCTTATCCTGAATTAGATGTGTGTATTGAATGTTAGGCAATGTTGGTGCATCCTGATAAAAATATGGGTGATGAAAAGGCAGCAGAAGCTTTTAAGAAACTTCAAAATGCTTATGAGGTAAGTTTGATGTTTTTGCTCATTCATAAAGTCAAAAGAGGCATTTGCACCTAAATCTGTTGTACAATCATAATCAATTCCCCAGGTTCTTATGGATTCCTTGAAACGAAAAGCATATGATGATGAATTAAGGAGGGATGAGCTTCTGAGTATCTTTCGCAGGTTTCAGACTGCTTCTCAAACTTATAAGGTATGATGTCTACATTTAATAAAGTGATTAGCATTCAAGTTTATGAATATGGGCAATCAAATTAGCTTTTAATATACAGAAGGGACGACTTGTAACCATTGTTTATAAATCATAATAGAAATGAATCATTACTGATATGATATATTACATGTGCTATATGAGAATAGATTAAATGAGAAAAGCAGACATGATTCCCTGCTGTTATTTCATAACAGCAATATCAGGGCAGAGTTCACTAACCTAGCATTATAACATGAGTACATCAAGCATGCGGTTGGGTATTCAAGCGTTTGTTCCCCCCCCCCCCCAAAAAAAAAAAGGTTCATCTGATTTTATTCTTTTTAATTATTCTAGATGCTTTAGCTGCTTAAATGTGTGACAGCAGTGAGGATTGTCTTTCCGGCGACCTCCGGAGGTAGTGGCAACAGTGGCCGGAAGACCCCTCTGATACCATTGATACGTGTGGAGAGAGAAATATGAGAGAAACTGTGTATTCAATATCCATGACAATTCATACATCTCTATTAATCCCTGTTTATACTAATAATTCCTCTAACTAACTAATAACCTCTTGAACTAACATAACATCCATCCAACACTAGCTCTCTGAACTTTATGGACAACTTAAAACGCTGAGTCATTTCTCTAGTTTTTGTGCTAATATCTGATCAACTTGAGCTTTGGATGTTTTGGCTAGAATGGTAGGCATGGATTCTTTCCTTCAGGATTTGCACGATCAGATGCAGATGGTGATGACCTTTTTGGTGATTCACGGCGAATATCATGCAAAAAGTGTGGTGCCTTTCATATATGGATACACACAAAAAAGCAGAAGTCTCAAGCAAGATGGTGCCAGGTTTCCCTTGATCTCCTTTTCTCTTAATGCATCCTGTGAAGCTTGTGAACGACTGTTAGTTAAGCATATCATTTGTCCACTATATTTACCTTTGTACAGTCACACGTTTTTCTTTTTGAGAAAGCTTTTCTTCCTTTCCCTGGCACAACACTTATATTTTCCATCGTCTTGTTTCATTTGAAGGATTGCCAAGATTTGCATCAGGCCAAAGATGGTGATGGATGGGTTGAACAATTGTCCCAGCCATTTTTTTTTGGGTTGCTGCAGAAGGTGAGGATCAAAGTACCATGTGGGATGGAAGATCTTGTTATTTGGAAGCTTTTTGTAACCTATAGTCTTGCTTTCTGCTTGTTAAAACGAGTGTTAAAATAGAATTTTTGGCAGCATCGTTGCATGTATTATTAGTTATGGCATCTGAATATGATATGCTTGCCTTTTTTTTCTGTTTTCCAGGTGGATGTGCCTTCTGCTTATGTGTGCGCTGATAGCCAGATCTATGATGCCACTGAATGGTATACTTGTCAGGTAGTGTTTTTTTTTTGTTTTTGTTTTTTTGGGGTGGGGGCGTGTTTTAAAAATTTGTTTCTCTTTATCTTCTATTATGATATGATATATCCTCAATTAGGAAGGCCTGTGAGAGAGTGAAAAATTGGCTGTTGGCAACTGCCAGCAGAAGCAACATGAGTTGGCTCATAGGGGTCTTAAAGAAGAATCCCAAACCGCGTGTGGGACATGTGGAGGCTGTTGAGGTTTGTATGGGGATTAAAAGATTCACAAGACACTAATGCTGAACATATTACTGCAGGGTATGAGATGTCCGGCAAACACTCATAAGCCAAGTTTTCATGTAAACACTAGTTTAACATCAAAGCATGGTTCGAGTAAAGCATCACATTCTGGTCAAAGAGGTGCTCGGATGCCGACAATGAATGGGGAGGAAGCCATGACTGAGGAGGAGTTTTATGAGTGGTTACAGAATGCAGCACAGGCAGGCATGTTTGACAATTTTGGTGGCAGTACGTCTAGTCCTTCTAAATCAGGAAATGGGATGAAAAATCCTGGTGGCGGCAGCAGCAGTGGAAGCGGAAGCAAGAGAAAGAAAAAGGGAAAAAAGCAACGATGAGAGGAAAAGTCATCTTCTATGTCATTAAGGGCGGGATTTGTGGGTACCTGAAGCTTGAATAAAGGCTCGAAGAAGGTTTGAAACTGGGAACCCATTGTATAGTGTTATTATCCCCAAATATCTCTGCTGTCCAATAATTTTCGGGTATTTTATGCACTGCAATACTTAGCCTTAAGAATAGATGGTTTGGCAATGATCCTTTCGCCCTTGATTTTCCCAGTCAAGTTGCTATGTGCTTAAAAGCCTTCAGAATTGAACCACTGAAGAGAGGGATCTGACAAAGGGATGGTAACACTAAACCCCAGACATCATGGCTCATCTCTTTCTGCTCATGTTTAGAGAAAGTGTTGTTGTGGCCGCCAATCGTTGCAGTTAGATTAACCAAACAGCTTTATTTTTTTGTCAAGAGTACATTTGGAATAGAATAAGAGCAATAGCACAGAAGATATTCGCAGATTTGCTACTTTGAAGCTACTCTTAAAACTGAACTATTGGTTATTAGAGGGTACAAGCGTTAGGAACATTAATATTTACGGACATTTTGCCAAGACCAAAGTTCTGAGTTTTTTCTTTGATTTATTCTCTCTCATAGGAAAGATAATGGCTTAAATACAATTTATTTCCACAAGATGTTACCCACAGGCTGCAGAACCTGAAATTTTGGCAAGTCGTTGTTATAGTTAAATCTAATTGACTTGTTATGATTACAAAAATTAACTTGTAAATATTTTTAAAATTGAATCTAAATAAAATGGGATGTTATTGTCCCATATTATGTGAGCTAATTTGTTTTATCTTTTATTGTACCTCTCAGAAGCTAAACCAATTAAATTAACCTATACATAATCTGAAACAAAAGATAAATTGGTGAAAATTTTATCAATTTTTATTTAAAAATTTTATTAGTCATAATTGTAATGCATATTTTTTATCTTTCTGATCAATAAAATTTTTAAACAAAGGCTTTACACCTTTTTTATTTTTCCAAGAATTTTCAGAACCTTCAAATAATCGAACGCTTAATTATCTTTTTCTTGCCTTTGTGACCCGTATTCTCCTTATTGCCAACAAAAAATAATTCAACTCTTTCACTTAATAAAAAGTTCAACTCTCAAAAGTTAAAACAATTGAAAAATAAAAATTAAAACTTAATAATAGTTATTTGATTTTTTTAAAAAGATTAAAATATTACATAAATTATTTAATTAAAATAAATATTCTGAAATATTTATATGTTTTATTATATTATATATTATATAAATTAATTAAAAATAATAAATATATACATTGATTAACTTTCTTACTCTTCTCCCAGCAAAACAAAGTCCTTCTAAATCACTGCAAGATAGCCTCACCTCACAGCTATATTACTGCCGCGACCTTTTTCGGATGTTTGTCTTTTAAACTTTATTCATGGAGGCATTCGTTCCGACTTCATCTACAGCTTATCTTCCACTGAAG
>QFDD01004688.1:0-14547 GCA_006871305.1 Vachellia collinsii | reverse complement strand
GTGTTTGGAGCATGTAAATATTCCTCCAAAAATATAAGATCTTGTGGAGAAATTTTGTCTATATATATTGCTTTTAATTTAGATCACATTCAAATATTATCAAACTTAACCAAGGAGAAATACTTACCAACTCTCACGGTGTCATGTTATTCGTACTCTGTTTAATTAAAATTTTTCAATTGTTAGATTTTATATCTCATAATTTTTTCTATATATTTATTATATAAAAAGAGAAATAATTAAGAGAAATTTATAGAATATAAAATCTATAATAAGAAACATTTAGAACATTTTCATTAGATATAGTATGAATGATGTAAAACTCCGAGAATATGTAAATATTTCTCCTCAACCAACAGCGCGATTTCTCCTATCCATAAATTTGTGACCCTCCAACTTGCTTAATCGTTGGCAGAGTTTGCTAAACTATTATTATTGCATTTGCATTTATGTGTGTACTACTATAATAACGTGTATATATATAGGACAGCGAAAGCAATGGTTGTCGCACGTTGACCGAAGTTGGTGTGGACGAAGAACTAAATTATATGCTGGGCCGTTGACCGAAGTGCAAGGACCAGCCACGTGGCATGCGTTGACCAGGCTTTTAGTTGTCTTTGGGCGCCACAATGTAATGAATTAATTTTGACCTGAACGGAACGATTTTTTGTCCTCTCCTTCAACTACGACGTAACAGAGAGAGAGAGAGAGAGAGATGGGGCACAAAGACAAAGAGAAAACCAAAGACAAGAAGGACAAGCGACGCCAAGAGATCTCCCTCCTCCGAACCATCCCCTACTCTGATCACCAGAGGTTCTTCTCTTTACAGTTCTTATCGTTATTATAGTTATAACTACAGCTTTTAACAAATGATAGGGTTATTATTCGTAGGTGGTGGTCCAAGAAAACGGTCGCTGTGGTTACCGGCGGGAACAGAGGGATTGGGTTTGAGATCTCGAGACAACTCGCCGGCCATGGATTGACTGTGATACTCACATCCAGAGACGCAAGTGTCGGCGTGGAATCCACCAAGGTGTTGCAAGAAGGTGGCCTTGACGTGGACTGCCACCAGCTTGATATATTAGATCCTTCATCTATCAGCAATTTTTCTGAGTGGTTGGAAGAAAAATATGGCGGTATAGATATTCTGGTCAGCTTCTATATCTGTAGCTTATATAAATATTTCAAATCATCATAACGACCTTTTTGATACGATGATCATTAATATTCATGGGTTATTATGTGGGTGCAGATAAATAATGCTGGTATTAACTTCAACTTTGGATCTGATAACTCGGTTGAGAATGCCCGAATCGTTTGCGATACAAATTATTTCGGCACCAAGAGGATGATCGAAGCTATGGTCCCGTTGATGAAGCCTTCTTCTCACTGTGCTCGAATTGTAAATGTCAGCACTCGTCTCAGCCGACTAAGTAGCAAGCGAAATGTAAGTAACTAACAGCTCTATTAATGAATGTATTGTGTTGGGATCACCAGCAAAACAATAAAAATATACATAATGTACTACGAGTTGTGGTTAAGCACACTGTTCTTGTTCTTAACAGTTATTCGGTAATTTTTAGTAAATCAAGATGGACTAGACGAACTCTTCCTACAAAAAGCATGGTGACAAAAGAGTAGAAATTAATGTAAAGGAATTCAGGAGTAGAGAGAGAAGGATAGCTCGGTCCTCTCGGATCTTGGTGTTCTTTGACCATCCACTATACATTACCTTTTATAGATAGAAAACGATGGTAATTAAGACGGTTAAACGACAATCAAAATGGCAGTTTCAAAACATTGATTAACAGGTTTGATTCAAATAAATCATTTAAAAGCCATATTAAAATCGACTAATTAAGGCACATTAAAGCTCTATCAGTCAGTTCTAAGATTCCTCTTCCCAGTCTTTTTACTAGCTCAAGCTTAGGTGATACAAGAGACTTCTTTTGACACGTTAAAATTCTAATATCATTTATATGTGATGACTAATTGTTTTCCCTCTTTTTTAAAAGTTCAATTACGCTACCCTCTATTCTATGATCTTTTAGTTCTTCCTTCAGAAACAATCTGCATCTTGGTATCCTTGAAATGCACGAAACTGACTCATTCTGGTGAAATTAAGAAAATGATATGAAACATGCATGTATAAGCGCATATTTATATATCTATACTATTATATTGGTTGTGAGAACTGATAATGGCATTGAGTGAGTGGGCAGAAACTGGAGAATGAAGAATGGAAGGCACAACTATACGATGTGGATAACCTGACAGAGGAGCTGATAGATGAGATGGTGAATAAATTTCTGCAGCAAGCAGAGGAAGGGACATGGAAGGAAGGAGGGTGGCCTCCAATGCACACAGACTACACCGTGTCGAAGCTCGCCGTGAACGCCTACACGAGGTTCATGGCGAAGAAGCTGTCGGAGAGGGAAGATGGTGAGAAGATATACATAAACTGTTACTGCCCAGGGTGGGTGAAGACTGCTCTTACAGGTTATGCAGGGACCATCACGGTTGAGGAAGGTGCTGATACCGGAGTCTGGCTTGCCCTTCTTCCTGATCAAGCCATCACCGGCAAGTTCTTTGCTGAGAGAAGAGAGATCAAGTTCTGATGAGAAGCTTAGTTATATATATGTAGAGCTTAAACTAAATTGCTGCAGAGAGAAGCTCAGAAATCTGGTTGTTGCATGTAAATGGAACGGGAAGTGATTTGTTCATGTTTTTGTATTGAGATGAAAATGATAGAACTAGAATATAATGGACCTAAAGAATTGATGCATTGATATGGTATTAAGAACTTAAATGATTGTGGGTTCAGATCATATATGTTGATGACATTATAAGCATTAACTTGGCCAGCAGTTTCAAGTTGTTTGTTTCTAGCTTTAGGCATCATGGGTTATTTATGCATTTATTTCGTTTTCCAGAGGTAAATTAAAATTCCTTCTTTGGGATTTGTGGTGCTTCGCTAAAGTTTAAAGAAAGGAGAGCCCTTTATATGTAAATGTGATTCATTACATATTTTCAAGTTATCGTGATACTTATAAATTATAGATAGTGTGTTTTAAATCTTGTGTGATATAGCTGAGTGAATTCTCGAGCTAGACAATTTTTGTTACATATATAAACCTCCACTTTCCATTATAGAGGCGAGGACGAGCTTTTGCCGTATTGTTTTTCCTTTTATACTTTATAGTCTTTTTTTTTTTTAATTTATGAGTTATGTATTGTGAGAATGACAGCCAGATTGCTGTCAAAATTTTCTGAAAAACCCTAAATTTAGGAATCTCAATGGTAAATAAGGCATTTAGATTTCAAATGTAACTTTTAATTTGCAATTGAGATTCTTAGTCACAACTATCTGCATCCATATATAATCTTTGATCTCTACTACGTATATGATTTTACTTTCTATAACGCAGAAATCAAATAATAATATGATTAAAATTATACTAATTGAGTCGCAGTTCATTAAAATTTTAAAACTGAATTAAACTATAAAATTAAGTTAAAATATAAAAATTGAATCACTGTGTAGTCAAAACTAAAAAAAATTAATTTTCTCATGATAATATTAATTGATACACCAATTAATTACACTTGACATTTAAAATTTTTTTTAGAATTTGTTTGCTAACACTTTAAAATTACGTTTATATAAATTGAGATAAAACTTCTCTCGTGTATTTATCTTTATACAGCAACTCTTTAAAAACTAATTTAAATAAGCTAGAAGTTAGTTAGCGACGCCGACGTGTCTGTTTTCCATCCTTCACTACCCCAGAGAGCAAAAGCTGCGATTCACTGTTCGGATTTGAAAGAAATGGACCTCTTATTTCTTATCTTCACCGATTTTCACCCTTTTCCTCTGTAAATTCCGTTCTCTCTTTTTTGGCCATGGGAGCTGCAAATTGTTGGAAGGCGAGAATGACGTCTCCAGTAGAAGCTATCTCTTTCTCAGCGTTACTCCTCGTTTTCTCCTACTCAATCCACTTCCCTTCAACGGCAGCGACGAACCCGACGGAGGATCCGACTCCGGCCGATTGGCCTCTTCAATTCCACTCGGTTCTGTTCATGAACAACACCGGAAAGCTCCAGAAAGTGGACCTCTGGTACGACTGGCCCAACGGCCGCAACTTCAACATTATCCAGAATCAGCTGGGAGAGCTGTTATACGATCTCGAATGGGACAATGGTACCTCATACATCTACACTCTCGACCCTCCAAACCAGAGATGTAGGGTTTTGCATTTCCCCGTCGGAATCCTCCGCCCTAATTGGCTCGACGGCGCCACCTACCTTGGCCAACATTATGTCGATAACTTCCACTGCAATTTGTGGCAGAAAGTCGACTTCATCTGGTACTACGAGGACGTCGTCACACTCAGACCCGTCAAGTGGATATTCTACACAGGTACTATAGCATTCCTTCCACAATCACTCAACACATATTTGAAATTGAAATTAACCCTGTAATCCACCCAATGTACTAAGTTCTGCTTGTGGTACCAGCACTTGAACTTATGACCTCCAAATCAATCCTTCACATGATTTAATCACCTTGAAGATCAAATCCATTCAGACATTTGTTTTTTTTATTGCTTTATCTGCTGAATATTTTTGAAGAAGGGTTGAATTCGGAATAGGACAGATTATGAGCTTTTGTTTTGTTGGGGAGTGCAGGAATGATTGCTGATGTGATGACATTTGAGGTGGGAGCAGTGCTTGAGGATGAGAAGTGGCAGGCTCCTCACTACTGTTTTACTGAGGCTGAAGCAAGTGATGATGATCCTCTGCTAGAAGCTTCTTCTGAAGAGGGTGCTTCTCTCGGCAAGTTTATGAGAGCAACATCTAATGCTATTGATGCCATGTAGCTATGAAACCATTTTTGTCATTAAGTATTGAAGCTTCTATTGTACTTTGATATTGGCTAAGTCGTTGAGTAATAAGTTTTGGTTAGAGGAAAAATTAGGACAAGATATATATAACATTGCACATGATAATTTTGAAATTTCAACTCATTGGATAAGCTTGTCTAGGATTAGTTTTTGAAAAGTGCTTGTTCGCAATTCAAGGTAAGTATGTGAGAAGAGTTTTATCTCGACTTTCGTAAAAATGATTCGAGAAGGGTTTCACAAACAAATCCGAAAATTACTCCTCCTCGTCTATAAATAAGAAACTACAGGAAGCCACTTCTTGATTCTCGGTGTTAGTTGTTACAATTTGTTAAATTTGCAAGAGAAAGGGTGCCAGTAGTTGATGATGCAACTCTCCCTCGGCATGCATGCACTTGGCTTAATTAACACAATGACTTAAATCAAATTAAAATTACCCATATTCCAGATTATATATAGATATACGGAGGCGGTTATGGGCATAGTAATTTTTTATTTCAATGCTACTAATAAATTTTTATTCTGTCAGTTTATTTTAAATTTTACGGCAACTTACATGTCATTTAGATGGCATCCACGTCAACTTTAATCATTAGACATCAAAGGTCATTGTCTCATAGAGACTAATCCCTGTAATTGAGAAAATTGTAAAGATACGTGGAATACGAATAAGGAAAAAAAACTATAGTAAGGTAAAATTATGAGAATTGAGGGATTAACAATGTTTCCTTATATTCCACGTAGGGTTTGAGTTTTTGCATCAACTCTTCTGCTTACAGCATTGGAGAGTGAAAAAAAGGAACAAAAAGGGGATCATCCAAGTTAAGAGTATTGCAGAATTAAAGACATATTTAGGGAAGTAGAACCAAAAAGATCTTAAAACTGGCTGTTCAAATAGAAGTATAACCCAGCAAGGGCCACAATTCCCACCACCACCGCAATAGGGAGTGCCTTCCTGTTGCACGCGCGCGCACACAGACATTACATTGTTATTTCACACATCAATCTTGAATGCTTAGCATCATGAAGATCAAATATAATATAGTAAGACTTGATTGTATGTATCCTATTCTTACCCAATAGCTTCATCTCTCTGAAGCTCAGCTTTCCTTGCCTTTCTCACATCTGTACTATTTGCATTCTTCGTTACTGCTGGCGCATATGGCCTAAACCTCCTTTTTGGAGCACCACACACTGCACATGTCCAGTTCAACAACTCTGTTACAATCCCTTCATTTCTAATACCCTTCCCATTTTCCAGCTCAGTTTTCTTCTTCTTCTTCTTCTCTCATAACTCTCATTACATCAGATTGTTCTTCATTATTTTCTTAATAACAAGTAAACGGTGTGCTATACAAGACAAAAACATGTCGACCATTTCCTCAGGATAGACATGTTACAAATCTGTGGATGTGGCTATTTTACTGTTCCCGATTCAGAATGAAGAACAAACCAGAGATTGCTTACGAACATGATAAAATCACATGCTCTTGCTCTACAACTAACCAAAATTTAGGAAGCAAGTTCTTAAAAGGGGGACCGATATGTACATCAGTAGGGGGAGGGGAGTCAAGCAATGAATTACCGGGGCAGAAGTAGTTGTCAGGCAACTTCTCAAAAGGAGTTCGCTCGTTGTAAATATAGCTGCATCAATAAAAAGGAGCATAAAATTAGCTCATAGGAACAACAATTCCATTGATTATGCGTCTATCAATATTGCGATGAAAAAGAGGGGAAAGATGATGAGAGTGAACCCGCAATCACGACAGATGTAGGCCTGCTTGGAAGCGACGCGCATGGAAATCCTGGGAGCTGCAGAAGCAAGATTGCGATGATTGGGAAGGAACAAGAGATTTACAGAGCCACAGAAGAAGGAAGATTTGAGAGCAAAAGGGTTGGAGGACGATCGAAGGCCGGCATTGGGAGGAGGTGCTAACGAAGAAGAAGAAGAAGGAGAAAGGGATTTGGGAGAGTGAAAGGTGGGTGTGGAAACCTGCAAGTGCAGGGCCATTTTGGTAGGGTTAGGTCTGTATCACGCACAGATACAGAAGAGCGAGGGAAGAGGAAGAAGAAGATAAGAGAATGGTTCTGAAGCCTACGTGGAAAGCGTGGCATTCACACTCCCACTCAAAAACACTAACCATTTTTCCCTCACTTTCTATCTCTTCCTTTCCTTGGCGTTTGGCTCCTTTGAGTGTCAACCTATCTGTCATGAAATTATTGATAAATATTATATATTTATTTTATAAATTATAAATTATATTAAAAAAATAATTTTTATCACTCTTTCTCCTCTGTAATTAGCTTTTATTAAAAAAGTATTCAACATCGTATACTTTATGAATATGTAAAAATAACCATAACATTTAAAATACACGTAAAAATATTATAATCATTAAATATAAATTAACGTCTTTATATACACGTGTTATTTAAAATAACGCATGTCCAATAATAAAAAGTAATATTGTTTGTTATATTTAACAATTTTAATGTTTTTGTTCAAATTTTAAATGTTCAAAAGTATTTTCATATCTCTAAAAAATTTATGTTGTTATGATGGATACTCTTTTATTAAAAGTTTAGAAGTATTTTTTAAGTTTAAGCATTTTCTCAAAGGGGGAACTATTTTATTTTTAAGTCCTTTGCAGATGTTCCTAATCAATTTATTTTTTATGAATTCTAAAAGTTTAAGGCTGCATTCATTATTGGAATAAATTAAAAAAAGTTATCAGAAATTCTGACATATTATTTGTTAAAAACAATTACCATTGGTTATAAAGAGTAATATTTAATATAAGTTATATATATATGCACACACCTTTTTCATATAAAATTAATAGCAAGCGTTTTCAAAATCATTAAAAGTTCAATTTGCTCTTCTAGACATCAAACAATAATAATAATAACAAGATTTATTCTACTAGATGCAATCAGTTATATGAATTATATTATTCTATTATACTCTATCATAGATGAGATACTCAAATAGATAATTAATCAAAAAATCATACAAATCATTATTCTAGACATTATATACAGCACAAGAAATAATTCAATACTCCCTCCCATCTTATATTTAGAACCTGAGAGTAGTATACAAGTCATTATTGGTAAGTGGTCTACACAAGCAATTGTTTAATCGTAATACAAGCCATTTTAGAAAAACCAATAAACCATTCAAGATTTTTTTTTTTTTTCAAATTTGCTTTTCAGAGAACTCCTTTGTCCCATTATTTGGCGCACAACCCAAAGATGCTGCACCATTTTGGCCTTAAGTGGGTCATACATAAAGCAAGAGGAGGCTAAACAGTGATGAATTCAAAAGACGTAGCCTTCTTGTGCAGGCATTGAAGAGCATTGTCAAAGCATTTTGCGAAAGAATCCAGCACCTCAGCCTCTAGTTGTGATCCAACACCTCTCCAATCAACTCCCAACTTCTCTATTGCCTTATATATGCGTTGGGCCTCTGTTACCTCTGCGTCTAGGGTTCTTGAAACAGTACCATGATCCATAAATGCTTTCAGAGCCTGCTCTGGTATGGTTGAGATCTGCAGACACAGCAAACAATGGCAAGACAAGTCTCGTATGTCAGCCAGCTTTCACATGAATGATCAACTTTTTCTTACAGTCAATCCAAATTAGTTAATGATTCTTGCATTTTTTTCATTGCAAATCTGGTAAAATTCTGGGGCCGTTTATTCATTTAAAAATGTTTTGTAAAACAAGTCGGCCAAGAAAAAAGCATGTAAGCATGCGTGTCAAATTTCTGCTGACAAGTGGAAACATAGAGGATCCCATTTGCATACTACAATCTGGATCTTTTGTAGTTCACAAACGCAAAACATCCTGGTGAAAATTAAGGTAGTACGAAATGTTTAAGCACTCCATTTACTTGTTCTCTAAACTTGTCAACTTCAGATAACTCACCGTATCTGGTCCAATAAGAGAAGCAACATATAGGGTGTCGGGGTAAGTAAGGTTTTTCACATTTGTTGATGCCCACATCAGCCTCTGCTTCTTGGCACCTCTCCTCTCCAGACTCTCCCATATCGGACCAGAAAACTTCTTCTGGTAAATCTGGTAAGCCAAAACTGCTTGAGCTACTGCTGCCTGAACAATTTGTAAAACAATGTCAGGAAAAAAAATAAGCAAATTGAAAGAGAATAAATTTGATATGTACTCCATACCTTTCCTCTCAGACCTAGAGCCTCAATAGTACCAATCTCATCAAGTTTCTTGTCGATAACAGTATCTACTCTACTGATGTAGAAAGCTGCAGCACTTCGAACCATGGAAAGATCAGCCATGGAAGAAGCTTGAAGCCCATCTAAGTAAGCATCAATGACTGCTTCATATCTAGAGAGACAGAATATGAGCTGTTCAAACACACGTACACACCAGTCATATTTTTGCAGCTAGAAAGGATCAAAGTTTCATTACAGCAGCAGAATGCGCATGAAGGAAACAACTTACAGTGACATTTACACTTATCCCCAGAGAAATGACCTCCTTTATAGAAGGAAGTGATCCTTCAGTTGCTGGAATCTTTATATATACATTAGGACATCCAACCTTTTTGCGGAGCCATTTTGCTTGCTCAACTGTTCCTCTTGTATCATCTGCAAGCTTAGGCGAGACTTGAACAGACACGAACCCATCTTCCCCATCTTTCTCATTGTAGATAGGCTCCAACAGCTTGCATGTATCTTGTATGTCCTTCACAACCAATTCCCAGTAGGCATTTTCTACGTCCTTCCCTGACTTAACTAATTCCCTGCTTGGCCACAAATCAAATAAATGATACTAGTTGCCAGAAAAAGCATGCATCATTTGTTCCCTATTCTGGATCCTGGGGGGAAAATGCAGTCCTTGTTTTTCCCAGTTAAGATCTTACAAAAACTCTGCTGTTCAAATGGCTATGAACTTTGCCGAGTGATGTTCTCAATCCCTTAATTGATGTAGGAGCAAGAGAAATAGCATTCAAACATATCGGTCCCTTACTCGAAGTTCTAAACATCTTTACATTATCCTAAAATCAAACTCTATTATTAGACTTTTGTGTCTCTCCCTAATAGTCACAATAATTTTTTAGATGGTGTTAGGCTATATATACATAAACCCATTACATCATAGAAACTACCTCAATTGGTCGTTGTAAGCATTGGATAAAGATATGGCTTTGTCGAAAATCTGCATATAAGAGCAGCAAACTAGAATCAAAATCCTACGTTGTGACACAGAGATTGGATTAAAGACAATACAATCTCAGTTCAAGATAGCAAGGACTGAATGAAGTGAGAACAGTGATTACCGCAGGATTGCTGGTGACACCTCTGACTCCTGTTGCAATCCATGGAAGCAAATCCGTAGCGGGACGGCAAAGATTGTCATAATAGGGGCTCTGCTTTTGCTTCTCGTGGAGATCATGCAAAATCGTTCTCTTCGCGCTTGTACCATTACCATTACCGTCCATTCTTATTCCCCAACACTTAAAACTGCGACTGTAAAATATAGCCAAAAAACATGAAAAAGAAATGCAGAGAGAGAGAGACAGAAAAATCTTTGAAAACGCGAATTTCCAGAAAGATTTGGAGCGTGGCGAAGGAAGGGGGAAAAACAAATCAAAGGACTAGCTTGAAGGGTCTGGTAGTGTTCCCCCAACTTGGCTGAGCACAAGAACCTAAACAATGAGAGGCATTAACTGTAACAGTGAAAATAATGGTGAAAGATTCTGAGAAGCGCGAAGTTTCTGGAGAAACGGAGGAGGATAAATGTGGTAAGGAAGGTGCTCTTCAATCAGCAACGCATAAGATGAGAGAGCGGAATAATAAACAGATATGACTTTACCTGCCGATCCCACGAGATACTACAGATGCAGTTATATAGACTTATCATTATCATTGTCAGGTAATGAATAAATAAATAAAGAAACAAACAAATAATTTTTTTTTAATTGAAAAGTGAAAAAGCTTGTCCCGACTTGGGGACTTTTGGACCGATCCCAGCCTCACCGGAGAATCAATCAGACGAGTTGCTTATAAGAATGTATGTGTGTGTGTGTGTGTGTGTGTGTGTTTGGATCACATTAACTAAATTAACAGACTTTAATCAACGATGTCGCCTAGTGAGGTTGCATGAACAAGAGATATCCAAAGTTAATAACGGTTTCAAGCACGTACGCGGTAGCTTCTCAAGGTGTGATCCAACCTTTTTAAAACACGAAGTCCTAAGACAGTTCACTAACTGCTCACGTGTTTAATATAAAATCACCTTTGCTGTCTAAATTGTTTCGCCGCTACAGAATAGATCTTATTTCAAAAGCTGAAGATGGTAATAAGTTTGTTTTATCAAAAAATAAATATTATGTCCTTGATATAAAATCCCGTTGATTTTTTTTTTATATTAAAAAGCTGAATAAATTATTTAATTGTAATATATATTCTAAAATAATTATGTATATTATTATATTATATATCAGTTTATAAGTAAAGCAAATAAGTTTGCAGAATAATAATGAATATATAATTTTTAATTAATTTCTTTAAAAAAAATCAATTAATTTTTATATTAAAAATCAAAAATACTGTAAGGTTGTTGTGTCCAGAATCCATGTTCATGTCATAGCAATGATTAACATGGTTGTGACCTCTAATGTGCCTCTATTTGATGTGAGGTATATGGCTTAACCTCCCACTTGTTTTTTTAATTAATCATTAAATTCTATACAAAATGAGTGATATTTGGATAGAGTATAAAATTCAAATATATAGCATTTAAAAATGATGTAATCAACCAACCAAATGAGAGCTAAATCCTTTAAAGCAAATAAGAATTAAGGATGGTTGCGCCACCATGTATACACGTAACGCATGGATTAGGATGAGATTGCTCAATTTCCGTATGAAACTGAATTGATTAAGTTCCTTAATTAATTAATTTTCTTTGCCAACAATAACGCCTTCAATTACATCTAATATGTGAAAGTAATAAGAGAAATACTTATATACTCCTAGAGTGTCACATCATTCATACTCTATTCAATGAAAATGTTCCAAATATATCATATTATTGATCTTATATCTCATAAATTTTTCCTAATTATTTCTTTTTTTTTATAGCTCACTATAATAAATATTTATTATAGAAAAAGAGAAATGATTAAGAAAAAATTATGGGATATGAGATTTCAATTAGAGCATACTTAAAATATTTTCATTAGATAGAATACAGATGATGTGACACTCAGGAGTATGTAACTATTTGTCAAATAGTAACTAATTAGAATCATAGACTTGCTCAAATTTGACATCATTCTATGTACGTACATGTTGTACGCTTATTTTGAAGATATAACTTGCTTTGTTGATTGTTGGCCAAAAAAAAAAAAAAAAACTTGCCTTGTTGATTGAATTGGATTACATTTAAACAATATAAATTTAATAAGAAAAAATGGAGACTCGATAATGTTGCTGTTTCAATATTCAGTTTGGTTTGATTTATAAAATTTTGCGTCAGGTTGTGTGGAATTAGTCAGTCTTACACTAATAATATCCTATCTTCCTTGCATGTTCAAGCGAAGAAAGATAAACAAATTTAAATTTGAATTCATATAACACGTTATTTTCATTGCAAAATCATTTGTCTCGCTATTTATTTAATGTTTATGTAAAGAGATGTCCCTTTTTCTTTATACATTGTTATTTTATTGAGATGGATGTTCCCTTCAAATCTGAATGTCGCTATGCAAATGCAAAATTAAATTCTTCTTTGTTCGAAATGTTACAATGAAACATTCATCTTTCTCTCATCATATTTTCTACAAGCAAAAAACAAAATCCAAATTCCAGCAATTATGTATCACTCGTCACCAGGGAGGGGGGGGAAATAGGGTACATAGAGTAAAAATTGATCATATAATACTAACAAAATCTGATCCCACTAGATGGGGAACTCAGAAAAACTCAGAAAACTGTTGTTTTTATAGTGAATGCGTAAACTCCAAACGAAACTAATCTTTATCAAGTGGAACTGGAAATTCCAGCCGCAAAAATCCTTCCAAATAAATGCAACTTGTGCGACAAACATATGCAGAAAAACAGAGTTTACTAATGAAGGGAAGGTCGAGGTGGTAACTGGTAAGTACCTTAACCTCTTAATCAGAGGTATTAGGTTCAATCCTTAGGCATACAAAAAAACCTCACTGGGAGACCCCGACCCGTTTAAGGGACCTCAATCGCGTCAGGCCAAATTCTTGTTGGTAGGATTCGAATACCAGTGGTCTCATCATAACAAAAAACAAAAACGAAGAGAAACAGAGCTCCAAAATAAAAGATTTTATGATTTCATATACTGTCCGAGAAAATGTCAAAATTTACAGTATAAAAGAAAAACTGGCTTCTCTCAATTACAACCCAACGCTATGAACATTTGGAGTATTGACCAAGACATGTGAAGAATAAAATCACAACGGCTCTGAAGAGAGAAAACTGTGATGATTTGTTACCAAGGTTTCAAGTCACTCACAGGACCAGCAGTCCAATTCAAGATCTTCTCGCCAGGTTTCAAGTATATACTCTTGTCGTGTGGCAGCTTACGAGCAAGCCCATTCAGAACTTGATGGAATGCATCGCCTGATTGAGCAGGTTGAGGGAATAACATGGCTTGTTTCATGGAAGGGTTAGCAAGCAATCTCTGCTTTCTCAGTATTACTTCTGGGGGTATGGATGTGAGTATGGTATCTAATTTGGGCACATCCTCCTCATCAACAAACACACCAATCTCTTCCCATGGGATTGCATCAGCAAATGGTAGAACAATATCATCTGCAATGATAACAGGGATGCAACCGAATATCACAGCTTCGACCAATCTTGGACTCCAAGGGGCCCACCCGAGCGGGCATAAACAAAACACAGCTCTCTGCATGTCCTCGTAGTATGTCGTTGGATGCTCGGTGGAAATGTCAAAAAGTGGATTGTCCTTGAAGTTCTCCCAAACTGCCGCTCTTGCACCTCTGCACATATATTTGCAATAAATAATTAGTTTGACAAGTGAAGAGACTTTGTATACAGTTTTGTTCTATGTCATGAAAACATCCGCCCATGGCAGTGAACTTCATGCATAATTTTCCTGATTTTCAATCAGGATGTGAATAATAACCCAATTTTAGATCATGAAAGTGGTCGGTGTCAACATGCTTGACAAGCTTCAACAATTAAGAATTAAATATGGTCAAGGAGACTACTATGAATCGTTATATAGATGGCTTACGTTCTGAAATTAGAGATGAGGTTGAGATGTACCACTTTATAGATAAAGAAGAGCTTGTACATAAGGCCTCTAAAATTGAAAAAAGATTGGAGGCTAGATGTGCTGGTGGTATCAGAGAAGAATTTAGATCTATAAGTGAGCAAATGGAGGAGCCTAAATTAAAGAGCGTCATCACTAAAGGTAACTATGATAAGAATTCCTCTTCTAAATCTAACGAGATTCGTTGTTTTAAGTGTCAAGGAATTGGGCACATGAAATCTCAATGCCCAAGTAAAAGGGCCATGGTCATTCATGATAATGGAGGATGTGAAAGTAAGTGTTCGAGTGAAAGTAATGATGATGATATGCCACCACTAGAAGATGTTATAGAAGG
>QFDD01004687.1:0-13878 GCA_006871305.1 Vachellia collinsii | reverse complement strand
AAAGAATGTAATGAACTTACTGTATCAGCTTTTGGTACTGTGTTTAATGGTCACTGTTGGAGAATTTAGACATTCACAAAGTCTATACAGTGGTAATGATTTTTGATATGATTTATAGAGTTTTTTTAAGATAGATGTTTCATAGATTTAAAATGAATTTCTTTGACGGAGATGCTTGTTTCTAGATTGAAAATGAATTTTTAAGGCTTGGCTTCATTTTGTTATCATTTTCTTGCTTGGTCTCTTGAACCAGAGATAAAATTATCTTTTAGAAATATTTTTTATTATAATTTTAAATAATCCTGATTAAAATTCAGCAATTTGAATGCTTTCCTTTTACTGGTCATTTCTTCTGTGGTTATTTATTAAAAAAAATTTACAGTGAAAAATAAAAATTGCGTTCATATTAATGAGATTTTTTTGCTGCATCTTTTCAATGCATCGTACACTTTAATTTTATTTTTGAACAAACAAATATATATTCTGTTTTATGAATTTGAATATTTAAATTGTTTGAAAAATTAATTTATTGTTTCTCTAGTGTGTAGTTAGTGCGTAGTAGTAAAAATTAAATTTACGAGACAATTTTGACGGTGAAACAGTTATTTCACTTATTATTATTCATACATGAGTGACATTAAAAAAATAAAAAAAAAATGAGTGACATTAAAGATATTAAAAATGTAAAAAAGCTGATGATTCCATTACACTCATAATTTTCTTTTTCCAATAAATTATACATATTTGTGTAAGAATAATTTATAAAAAAGAAAATTATGAATCAATATAATTTGTTACTAGTTCAACTCTCCGGAAGCAGGTATAGTTTTTCTGTGTATAATATATATTTGAATCATATATGCATCTAATTGTAGTGAAGTGGGAATTAATAGGGGTGGTTTGAAAAAAGTGATCAAATATAGAAGACAAAGTGAATAATATCTTATATTTAGAATTAAATCTAATTTTTAACTAATCTTTATAATAAATACCAGGTTGTATTATTCACAAATCCTATTCTCATATTTCTTACGACAGATACAAAGTTTGGCTGCACAGACACAGGCGCTGGTTTTACACGATACTTTTCCACTCCTAGTTTTTACTGTATGCATGATATGGAAATCAACTATCTCGATATGATTTTAACAGAGAGCTAATTACTTAGTAACAATAACTTTACGACACCATTTTATATGGGTTAGGTCTGCAACGAATATAAGAAAATTGTTAAAGTGCCATATAAGCAAGAAGTGATAAGTGGAGGACCCAGTTAGTTAGGTGCTTATCAAAATGATAAACCCTCAATTTAGATATGAACTGTTTAGATCTAATTTTTTTAAACTAATAATTTTTTAATGAAAAATATTATTTAAAAATATAATATTTGAGAGATTAATTTTATTTTAGATTATATACTCGTTAAAATAATTTTTTATAAAAATAACAAAATAAAAAAAATCAGATCTTAACGATTTAGATCTAATAGATTGAGTGAGTTCATCACTTTGATGAACACCATGACCGAACCATAAGTAAGAAACCTTACTAATTAAAGAGTTTAATAGGGAGAGTTAATCAAATATAAACCATTTGTATTTAATTTACGAAAGTTTAGATTTAACTTTTTAAAAAATAATTATTTTTAAGTAAAAATCATTTTTTTTTAAATAATGACATATTATCTCTATTTTACATTTTACATCCATTAAAATAATTATTTTTAAAATTATAGATTTTTAAAAAATAAAACTGAATTGTTTAAATTTAATTATAATTTAGATTTGATTAGCTCAACTAGTGAAACAAAATACATTCCATTCCATTGGCGAGTACTTGTGCCCGAAGGAGATTGGAACGTAACGTGGAAACGTCATTAAGAGTAGGGTAGGGATGATGCAACAGCATGACATCAGGCGTGTTGGAAGCTCGGGGCAATAATGCGAACGAGGCCGGTGTGGCTGAGCGTTGCGGGAGTAAAAGGAAAGAGTACAGCACGTGATGTGATGACATTTCATGATAATAATATTTTAAATTGTAATCTAAATATTTTAAATCATAATTCAAGACATTTTAAATCACGATCTGAATATATAAATTTTAAATCATTGTATGAGACATTTTAATACACAATTTAAATATGTTAAATCATAACATGAAACATTGTAACTACTCTATTATTTTATTTTTTCTTAATTTGATTATACTGTATAAAATAATATATATGTATTGTTTAATGATATTTATTTTTTTTAAAAATCATTTTCTGCCAAAAGTTGTTATTCCAACGTTTATCTAAATAAGTATTTACTTTCACAAAAAGTCATTTTTCAAACATTTATCTAAATATAAATATGATTTTTCAAAATGCATTGAGGATAAAAGTCATTTTCTAAAATGCATTTTGGACGTGTTTGACAATAATGTTTGGAGCTAAAAAATGCATTCCCGGAGGAGGAATGCATCTTGGGAAGAGAATGGCTATTTGTCAACTAATTTGGTCAAAATGCATTATGCACCTATAATGCATTTTGGGGAGAAGGAGAAAAAAACTTATTCTACTTATAATGTATTTCAGATCACAACCTGAACATTACAAATCGTGACCTAAAGTAAGATGTGAAAATTCCAAACTTACTTCAAATTTACTTATCCTTGCACTAAGTTTATGAATGACATTCAATACAAAGAGAATCGGTTAAATTTCTTACAAGAAAATGTATTCTATGAGTTTGTTGAAAATCTACTTCAATGACCTCTCATTCAACAAAAAATTTAGAATGTTTTAAAAGAAATTCAAAGAAATCATACAATGTGATAGTACAGCATCACTGAAAATTGGGTTACCTACTAAAAAATATGGGTTTTTCACCCAACAAAAGGGGTAATCTATCTCAACCAACACCAAAAAATCTGGGCCTTCAACTCACTTGACTGAGTCATCTGCCCGATTCCAAAATTTAGAGCAATCATTTCTCAATATTAAGTCACGACCTAGGACATTTTAATTACTTTTTATCATTTTTTTTTTAATTTTATCAAAATATAAAAAGAAAAAATATATATGTATATATGTATTATTTAATTAGATTCATTTTTTTATTTTCTATTAAAAGTTATTTTTTACAATATTTATCCAAATATGTTTTCATATTTCAAATTGCATTATAAATAAAAGTCATTTTCCTTCTGGCAAAAAAAAAAAGTTATTTTTTAAAATATATTCTACTAAAAATCATTTTCCTAACAGTTTTTTAAATGGATTAAAAAGCTATTTCTCTTAACTTTTATTTTCAGAGAGCCTATATATCATATTGGCCTCAAAGTGAAATTAGTGGATTAAATCTGAAAGCGTACAAGCATAGAGGCCAGATTAGGCCACACCCCATTTGTCCCCAAAGCATCCTTTGGATTCTTCCACGAACGTGGCAGGATTGTCCACAAGCCCTACAAGTAGGTCTAGTCTCGCTAGTCGCTACCTGCTGAATCAGCGAGCACAGTCTGGACCTTGTGGTAAAACACACAAGCCTAAAAAAGCATAAACAGTAAGGCTTGGCCTGCCCAGTCATTTCCTAAAGGCTTGTTTAAGGCACGTGGGTAATAAAATATTCAGTCAGACAAGAAAGCACCTACGCTCCCGGAAAAGAGGCTTTCACCAGACATAATACACCCAGGAATGATAGGGGCGGAGGGTGTGGTAATTTGTCGAATTCACTTGTCAAGACTCTATTTTCTGGAAACCATATATTCTGATTCCACAAGTTCGAGCTTTTCAAAGCACATTTCATTCGATGCTCACTTTACGAGAACAAATACCTCCAGTTGAATTAAGTAGGAAAAAACAAAACGAAGTTGTCCCAAACTAAAGCATTTAATTCAACACTCATGTAGATATCAAGAAAGAAAAGTTATGAATTGGTTGTAAAATGACGATTGCACCCTGATCTTGATCGCCTCCAAGTTCCTCTTTGAACCATGGGGATGGAAGTAGTCAAGTAGGTCATCAATCAATGGCGGCAGAAGAAATCGAAAGGCGTGCGAGGTGTGGAATAAGCCATGGAAAGTATCCTAGAAGCCACCATTGAATTTGCAGCCTCAGTAAAATGAGTTCCATCCCAATTCACATAACGAGATTCTTCCCCACAGACCTGATAACCAGGTTGACCACATGTCACTCTGTTGTCAAAATTATATGGAGGCCCTCCGAATCCACAGCACGCCAGTAATGGATTTGAGAAACCTGTTCACCATTACCATCACACATCTCATCGGCCTCTCACAGTTCATGCAAGGAAGGTTATGTACTAATTTACAAGTGGAACACATGCTAATAATCAATAATGCTTACCATATTTGGAGGCATTTGCAATGAGGTCATGCTTGATGGTATAGACATCCACGTGAACTAAAGTAGCATCTTTCAGTTCAGTTCTTAGCCTCTGAAGCAGATGAAGCAACGATTCATTGAACAATTTCGCAGCACTGTTATAAGCAGAGAGACATCCGAGTGAATCCACAGCCTTCGTTTGAGCCAATGAGATTAATTTAGGAAGACAGCCCAATGGTCCAGTGTTGTGAACCCAGAACTTCCTGGCACCTTCATTGTACAGACTCTGCATTTATTACCAGACACATTATAATTCACCAGGAATTTTTTTAATTAAGACTTTTCTATCTTTTATTTTTTGGTTATTAGAAGACTTTTCTATCTTTAATAACTAGACTGACCTTAATAGCACTCTCAATTTCTGCAACAACCGCTGGGATTCTCTTAACGACTTGGGCATATGAAAGGTTCTTGACAAAGGAATCGGCAATGTCATTCTGTCCAATATCAATCATGTAGAGAGCATTTCGAAACCCGGCTTCGTTGATATAATTTCTTGCACCTAAATTAGGACATGAATAGTTCACAAGCCCAGCAAGCATTGACTAAAATCTGATGCCGACATTCAAGTTAATGCATCTGACCCAATATGCCAGTCTCTATAGTAAACTCATGGAAACATTAATACATATTGTGGAGAAATCAGCAAGAGTGAGGGAAGTTTACCAGAAGCTACAAGTTCGAGGGTACGAGCTTTGAAATGGAGGAATTGCATGATCTGGATGTTCAAAGCGAAAGGGACAAATCTGGGTAGGGTAGAGGACCCAACCACCGCAAAGTTTGCTCCATTTGAGAACGTGGATCCTGACAAGGGGTCCAGGTATGGAGTCAACAGATTTGCATTCAAACTTTGGCCTGCACATTTCACAACAAATTCAAGTATGAAAAATATTTCCTCGTCAATCATGTCTTTTTCAATTTTCCTTTTTCTAAAATTGGATTGTTCAATCCGTCGAATATCCTACCCATGTTGTGTTGAATCTACTAATAAAATGAGAAAAAGAAAGAGACACATTAGAGCTAGATATAGATAGGCACACAAAGTTTCGACTCCTCAAGGAACTACGACCCCCTTTTCTTCATATAAAAAGTTATAAAAGTTAATAAACTACTTAATTATACTTATACATATTAAATCAAACAAATTAGTTTAAAGCGATTTATTAATTAATTGGCTTCTTTAATATTAAAAAAAAAAGAAGCAACTAACTATTATATTAAATATTGAAAGTAGTATTGCATGGTATATAATCTATACTCTTATGAGTGGGTTATAAATTTACTCGAGACACCGTTCAAACACTAAACTAAACGTAGATAGCCACATATCTAACAGAAATTCAAACCTTATTGGATTAAAACCATGTTGGTCCGATCCTCTGATCTTTTAAAACAGCCTATGGAGTTGATGGGATCAGGAATGGGTTATTGGGCTTGGATAAGATAATCAAACCCATAGCTCACAGGTCCTATCATCGAAATCTGGCTAGGATACCATGCTTAAGAGAGAGAGAGAGAGAGAGAGAGAGAGTGAATTGTCAATTTGTTAATGAGATACAACTGTCAATGACTGAAATTGGTTGGGGAAAAAAACAAAAAAAGAGACTGAAATTGGTTAATGAGCTTTGGGCCATCACCCACATACCCACATAGACTAGAAGTCCAATATTTAACAGGCCCAGCTAGTCGGATGTCCCCAAGAAATGGCAACTTTGGAAGTTAGAACATTGCTCACCGACACCAGATTCACTCCCCCTCTCAGGCATTCATTCCTTGATCGTTTTTACTCTGCAATCTGTTGTCGGCCAACAGAACACCACCGATTATAGCATGTCATGATCCCCTATTCCGATCTGTGGAGGCGGAGATGGAGATGTGACACCGTGCCTTTCTCTTTCTTGCCTTTTGTTTTGTAAAAACTAGTATTACTCCTCTAACTTTTTATGGATATCCTACCAAATCGAATCAATCAGATACGGCAGCTATGCCCGTGATAAACTATAGCAACCACAGACTTACAGAGAAAATCGACGATGAGGCGTCCATCGGACAGGCGACCGGTGGATCTGTGGAAGAAAGTGCGGCCATTGGGAAGATTGATGGGGAAACCGAGTCCGGAAGCGAGTCCTCCCGTGTCCGAGTTGGAATCGCCGAACGCGAATATGACGCCATCCGTATTGCAATGAGCCAGGGCGAGAAGCGGCAAGGAACAGATCAAGAGTAGCTGCAAGGAGAGGGAAAGAGAGTGAAAAGCCATTGCTCACTGGTCACTGCCCACTGCTTTTGTGGGGTTCCTGGCTCCTCAGCTCAGCACTTGCCAAGAGTAAAGCTTGCCACTCCCGCTGTTTATTGTGTCTCGATTTATTACTGTTATTTCCTCTTGCTCTTATACACAGCCTCGTGCTCGTCTTCCGCTGCTTCAGAATCACAAGGTAGATCTTTAGAAAAAATTTAGCTATATTTGATTTAATTAAAATCCAGTAAAATACTTATCACTTGAAATCCCCGTCCTTACTTGGAGTCTGGAGACAGGATATCATTCATGTTAATGGGGCACTCAGTCTTTCACGTGCACTCCACGATTTTACTTCATCTTTCAGAATCTTATTCCCCAACCCAAACGGTGAATGGGTGAGCAAGGGCTTTTATTCTCCATTTTCAATTATGACACTCCCATTGTAATTACCGAGCATGATGTTTAATTAAAAGTACAAAACTTAACTCTAAGTTTTTTATATTCATCATATTAAATTCTTCAATTTTTTAATATTGATTTATAAGTATGATCCTAATTAAAAACCTCGGTTCCCAACGAAATTGTTTTATTCTTCGGAATTAAATTGCATACATATAATCACAGTATTTCTCTTCCAACTATCATCAGCATAAATCTTGATAATAATAGTTTTAAAATAGTTCTTAGCGGCCAATTTTATCAGCAGAGAAAGTGATGTCGTTTCTGAAGCATTTCGTTTTTTCATATACTATTATTTAGATTTCTATATATCTTTGTTATGGAAGAAGACACGACTTTGACCTTTTGGAATCGGGAGAATGACGCCAATATTCGACAACTGTTTCTGGTTATAACTGGGGGAAAAAACCTATGCACACTGCAGCTATTAGAGGTGTCATGCCTCGGATCAAACTTAAATAAAATAACCTGTTCCAATCCATCCGGTACTTATTATAAATTTTTTTAATTAATTCACGCGTATAAATAAATATAGTTGACAATATTAAATTTATTATAAAATTTAAGTCATTCTTGTCCCTTGTATATCATAGTAAAATTTTTTTTTGGAAATCATATCATATTAAATTTTAACAATCAACATTATTTTCTACCATCATGCTACCCTTATCAAGTATAGGTGCATATGAAAAAAAGAAAGAAAGAAAGAAAGAGGATAATTAATACTTAGTGAAACTAGCGAATGCTTATATAAAAACATCGAATAAACCTTTTAAAATGATTTCTATAGAATAGGCATTAGCGTGTGAAGAATGGACATTGCCAAAGGACCCATCGCACGTACGTCATCGTCAGCCCGCCAACTAAGAGCATGTTTGGTAAATGCTGTGGAGAATAGATTCTGTCTCGGATTGCGTAAAATAGCTTTTGGAGAATAGATTCTAGATAATAGCTTTTGAAAAAGCTGGAAAGAATAGCTTTTTGGAAAACCATGGTTCCCACCCCAAACCATGGTTTTAAGAGTTAAAAGCTATTCTGGAGAAAAAGAGTATGTTTGTCTACCACTTCTGAAACCATGGTTTTGAACCCAGAAGCTATTCTGCATTTTCGAAACATGTTTGTCAACAGCTTTTTCAAAACCTTGGTTTTCCTTTAAAACCAAGGTTTTGTGCACTTGCCAAACATGCACTAAGATATATGGATCCATACATTCCCGCGCTTCCTCCATTGATGATCCGGACTCTCCTTGAGAAAAGGGATCCTCAGATTTGAAACGCTGGGGCTAAAGAAAAAACGCGGAAACGTCACTTCAAAGTACACTGGATGATATTCCCCAATCCCCCTCCCGGCTCAACAGTTTAGAGCATATAGTACGGGAAAAAAACTGTGTACAACAAAGACGGGGGAGTAGTATATATGAGCATCACATGCAGCTGCTGAGCTCCGCGTAGAGAGTGGGTTTGTTTAAGAAGCCATCATCACTGCATATCCGTTGCTCAGCCCACCAGGCAGCAGGGGGAAACGCTATTTATGTATACCGCACCTTCCTTCCCCAACTCCCTCGTTGCTTACACATTCTTCAATTGCTTACACGCTCTGCATATCTTGAGCGAGCGATCCCCCTCATTTTACGTTGCACTTTATGGCTACCGATTCTTATTGTCTGCGGCGTCATGTCAAGTCCATGGCGTGCGCTCCTTCATTACTTGTGCTATGTGTGTGTGTGTACCGTTCGTATTCGTATCACATATTTGTGGTTTAACTTGTACGTAAATGCCTTACTGAATTCGCTAAGAAAATTGCAGAGTCGTGCCAAATTAAAGTTTATTCTGGAAGAAAGCGTAAACCTCAAAATGCCCTATTAGGATTCGGGATCCCGCTTCATGTGAAGCAGAGAGAATTAAGTGCGTGCGCCTGCCATGTCAAAAAAAAAAAATTGCTCTTTCCAACACCGGGAAATAAATGTGATTAAGCGAGGTTCCAATGGGAAGAGTGTGGGGTCCACTCACAATAAAGCCCTGATCCCTTGAAGCAATCGCGGCAAGAGTGAGAGGCTCAAACACTCCTTGCCTTTCTCGGTGCTCTTGTTGCAATTTTGGAAATTTGCTGAGAGGAAGCCGCCGCCGCCGCCGCCGCCGCCGCCGCATGCACCCCCCTTTACTTGTACCTCAAGGCCCCCTCAGCCTCAGGGCTTCCCCCATTTACTGTTCTCGCTTACATGCCCTCTCACTTTTACCCATTTCCATTTCCAATTTAATGCTCCTCTAACTACCCACTCATTCATAATTAATGCTCACTTCTCATTTTTCAAACCCATTCCCTTAATACTCGCCCGCCTTAAACAGCAACAACCAAAAAAAAGACCACGCTTCTTGATACTCCTGCATGCAGTAGCTAGCTGTTAAGCCCCACTGGTGGCTACCAACAATTTATAACTGGCTTCTCCATGCGTTCAAACTCTTTTAATCATATCATTCTCAACACATCAACATCAGTATAACGTGTACGAAGTTGTACAGTTACACATACAGGCCCTCGTGCCCACTTTGATTTATGCACGATGGGTGATTGAATGGCTTTTATGCATATTTTTGAATTTATTTCAATGTCTAAATATTTTAAAATGTAAAATTCTGAATATAATTACTTTATTTGCTCGTTTTTCAAAAGATCTGATGAGTTTATTTAGTGTTTTTGCGTCCGAGATGTTACTTCAGGGTCCAAATATGAAGAAAATCACTCTCGTCACGTTGAAGGTCTCTTATTCATATTACGGCCACGATTTTCCTCACAGCTCTTGTCTCTTTCTTCCTTGTATCACTCTCGAACCGCAAACCACTCCTGCGTTTCACGCTCTATAAAAGCAGACCCTCTTCCGTAGGCTGTGTTCCATTCCATCTCAACGCAGAGTAGATAGGTGACACAAGTTAACGAAATCCCAGAGGGAGAAGAAAATGGCGAGTGGGTTCGTTCCAATTCTGGCGATGGTCTGTGTGCAGCTGGGTTACGCAGGCATGAATATCATTTCAAAACTTGCAATGCAATCTGGCATGAACCCTATTGTCCTCGCCGCTTATCGCCAAATCTTCGCCACACTCGCCATCGCTCCCGTTGCTTATTGCTTCGAACGGTATCAATGTCTTCTTCACTCACTTATGTATCTATCTAAATACATAGTCTTCGTCGTTGCCGCCTTCTTATCTCTTGATCATATATACATGCATGCATCAACATCAAAACACCTTACCCTGCCTCTCAAATTTCAACTGTACGTACGACCCCATCTTTTTCATGCATCTTTCTGATGAAATAAATAAAGTCAAACCCGAAATCTGTAACAACTGTGTGTGTGTGTGTGTGTGTGTATGAACATAGTTCAAATAAAAATATTGGATCAGAAACGAACAACTTAAATCGAATAAATGTCTGTCTCTTTCATATGTTTCAACGCGCCCAAACACAGCCTATTTGACGTGAGCACGTAGGGTTTGCCTCTTGCATGTTTTGGAAATAAGCGATCGCAGCAAGGCAGCGGGAGTAAACCTCAACTATGTATTTTTTTATACAAGTTCTACAGTTCGCAACAAACATGCGTTTTCACGAGTGTTTCTTTAAAGTGATTTTGTTTATATGAAATAAGATAAAGGTATTGCTTGTGAAAGAAAACCCCGGAAGATAATTGATATGGATCCGGATGCTCTGTTCATCGCACTTTAATTTTTATTCTTGTTCTGTTTTGCAGAAAAAAGGTCCCCAAGTTGACCAAGCCCATTGTGTTCCAGATACTGCTCTCTTCCTTAACCGGGTAAGCTTTTGGTCCATGTATACACTTCATGCTCGCGCTCTGCCTTGTTTTATCTGTTCTGCATGTTCAACCTGACAAGTGTATGTTGGGGCAGTTTTATTTTTTTTTCCATCTCTAAAAATGAGTGAGTTTTGAGGATGGAATGATGCAGAGTAACAGGAAACCAAGTATGTTTCTTCTTGGGGCTGAAATATTCAACCGCTACAATTGCATGCGCGATGACAAATTTGCTCCCCGCGTTTACCTTTATCCTCGCCCTCATCTTCAGGTGCGTCTACTATATATGCAACTATACTTTAAGAATTTACAAATGGTGTGCTAGACAGTTTTAAATATGTAATTTTTTGGTCTGATGTGTGTGTGGCTGGGCAGACAAGAGTACGTGAGAATAAGGGCGTGGAGTGGGCAAGCAAAGATAATAGGGACTGTTTTGTGCGTGGGTGGAGCCTTGGTTTTGTCACTCTACCATGGAAATGAAATTGACATAGGCGAATCAATCATTCACTGGGGATATGCAGAGAGGATGCAAGCAACAAGCTCCTCTGCCAAATCCAATTCGTTTCTTGGCCCTTTCTTCTTAATTGTTAGTGCTCTTGTCTGGGCAGTGTGGTTCATCGTCCAAGTAAACCATCTTACACCTCTGATATATGCGTCATTCTGCTAACGATTCTCCTGTATCAAGTAGCAGTACTAATAATAGATAGTCGTTTTAACTATCAGGCGGACATGGGAAAGCATTTTCCAGTTCCGTATACGAGCACAACCTACATGTGCTTCTTGGCAAGCATCCAGTGTGTGGTCATTGCTCTATGTTTTGATCACAGCGCCACAGCCTGGTCCCTGGCAAATCCCATCCGAGTCACTTCTGCTCTTTATTCGGTTCTCTTTCATCCATCTATATTCTTAAAACCACCTCCACTTTCATTTGGGATCTGAAGCACATATATTCATTAATGTGGTGATGTATTATATATTGGGTTTCAGGGAGTGATTTGCACAGGAGTAGCTTATGCGCTCATGTCGTGGACTATTGAGAGAAAAGGTCCTCTTTATGTGTCTGTGTTCAGCCCCTTGCAGCTCGTCATCACTGCTTTTATCAGCTGGGCTCTGCTTCGCGAGGACATATACGTCGGAACGTATGAAATATATATAAGACTATACGCTTTCCGCTAATGATTACTGATGATATATAAATAAATGTTTGGTTTTTGAGACGTCTTGTGTATTTGGTTCAGTGCTATAGGGTCGCTGCTCATAGTTTTGGGACTCTACTCTGTTCTGTGGGGGAAGAACAAGGAGATTGCCGGGAAAGAGGAGGTTGAAGATATAGAAGCAATGGCGGCGAAGAAGGCAAAAGAAGGGAAGAATAATAGCAACTTGGGGTTGCACTCCTTGATGGTGACTTCAAACGCGAATGATGAGTTTGCTGCTAGTTAGAAGCAGAGCTACTCGTTTTCAATAGATTCTTCAGAAGCGGCGCTGCACACCCAAACATGTTTTGGTTCATTAGTCTTGTTTTTGGATTCTTAGTGGAGAAAAACATTATTCCCCAATATTAATATTCCATTTTCAATTTGGTTGATCTGCTTGAATGATATTTAAAAAAAAAAAAAAGGTCAAGATAACTGAATTTGACTGTCAAACCAATGGGTTGCACTGGATCTACTATAGGTTAACTGAGTCATTGGGCTCCAACCCAAAATCAGAAGGTTGGCAGCATGGGCCAGGGACAAAAATATTTAGTTCACAGTCTGAAGGACAGTCCCTTTTATTTTCTGGATTTGGGTCTGGGTCTACCACTGTCTTGTACAGCAAAAAAATTGGCAGATGAATCTGCTCCAGACCAAATAAAATTAAAGCAAAACAGGTTTGACTTCAACAGAATAGCTTAGTCTCTTAAAATATGATAAAATTTAAGCTCCAAACCTATTAAGGAAAAATGTCCATGCTAGAGCCCAATCAACAGGGTTGCCTTTGGTAGAGTGATATAGATTAGCAGAAAAAAAAAAAAGTAAAAATGATACATATCACCCTGAAAAAATGAAGAAAGAGAAGAATCCGTTGATATGGCACGATCTGGCCCTGACCAAATGTTTGAGGATCAACAACCGCGTCACTCAAATTTCATTCACAGAGAGTAACGCCGTCAGATGAACGTTTGTCTTCCGTCTCTTGTGCATTATATAAGTGTGAGAAGCTCGTTCTTGCCTTTACATTCGCAGGCTCTGCTCTCGTGGTATTTGGATCTGCGCTCAAATCAGTGATCGTGTTATCTCTCTCCATGTAAGTCGTTTCTATAATGTATAGATTCAAGTTTTTTCAGTCTAAATCATGAGATCAGGATTTCTTTCTGTTCGAAATATGCGGATCCGACTTGGTTTGTTTAGATAGCCAGTGAATGGTTGCGCTAAGAGAGCCTCATTTGGATCTCTTGGTTTTTGGTTTTCCCTGCAAGGATTCAATCCGTGCGAATTCTTTTCTATGTAAATCATATTGAATGTCCAATTGTAAATGAAGATTTATTCATGAGAATAGATCTTAAAAGCGGTTCTGATTTTGAATTTTATCATTCCATGCTAGCAGATCTAAAAATTTTGACATCTTACGTTTAAATATTTAATTGATGTTGAGTCTTTTGTCCACGCTTGTTTGATTTGCGAACCAGAATTGCGAATAGTTTTCCTAATAAGGTTTTTGTATGGCACGAAGATCTTTTGTCTGAATCCTTTAAGCGTCGCCGTTCTCGTTGCTGCATGGTTTTCAATTAATTTCTTGTTTCTGGTCCCGTGGTAACGAGAATGATCGTGATTCGTGAGATATTTTACTTGTTAAAGTAACGAATTGATTGATAAATGAATCTGCCATTTCATCACTTAATTGACCTTTGGGTCTTCCCATTATGCAGCTGAAAGAAGAGATGGGGTTGTCTTTCGGTAAGCTATTTAGCCGGCTCTTTGCCAAGAAAGAGATGCGTATTCTGATGGTAGGTCT
>QFDD01004686.1:0-17494 GCA_006871305.1 Vachellia collinsii | reverse complement strand
CCCTAGAAACATCGTTATTAAATGCACATTTATATTAAGTGATTCCATCTTTTAAGAACTAACGAATTATTACATCTTCTGGCTCAAATTTGGAGCGAAGTCCGAACGTGTTTTGTTGGAATGACTTTAGAGGATAGATGATGACAAATTTATGGTAGCGGACAAAGCCAATCATCATGACTCTGCCACGCCATAAATAAAACCAACGCAAACAAAAACCAGAAAGGGGGAAAACACATCACTAAAAAAAATAAAAAATAAAAAAGTTGTCCCAAGACGCGCTTGAAAATTGAAATCATCAAATAATGGTTCAGGGGAGAAATGGAAAATAAGTGTTAAGGAGGAGATGATATTAATCTTCAGCGTTTCCAAGCAACCTGAAGAAAAATATTGGTTGACATATTGACATAGACATAACTTGCCCAATAAGCTTTACCTAACACTCATAACATGCACCATGAAGTAGAATGCTTTTTTAGCTCTCAAGTTACCCATGAATGGTTTCATTTGACACAAAGTACATCATCTATACTGGGAAAGCAAGGGATCATGAAAAAAGAAGAGGGAGAAAATGAGATAGAAAACTCCTTAACTCTATGCTTTACCATTAGGTTTAGGGGATTGTAGGGGAAACTGGTGGTGATAAGGAGAGGCATGAGAACCGTGAGGTATAGAAAGGCTCCTCTGCTGCTGCCCATTCCGGGTAAGCAATCCTCCTTGTCGACCATTTCGAGTATTAGGGCTGGCACCAAATCGGTCGGCTTGCATTGTCTGAAAGTAATATGATGAGCTTGCCATGTCCTTAAGATTTGGTAGAGGCTTTAAAGCTTCTACAACTTCACTCATTAAGGGTCTGGCTTTTGGATCTCTGCTGAGGCAGTGAGCAGCCAGTTGGGCAGCTTTTTGAGCTCCTTTGATAGAAAAGTGACCTTCTAACCGAGGATCTATCAACCTATAGAACCTTCTTCTCTCTCCGAGATGTGGCCGGGCCCATTCAACAAGGTTATGTTCACCATTGGGTCGGTTTTTGTCCATAGATCTTCTGCCAGTCAACATCTCAAGAAGAACTACTCCAAAACTGTATACATCACTTTTTGATGTAAGATGACCTGCCACAAAATGAAAAATCTGATAAAATCAGTTGGATGATTCAGATGTTGGGTTACGATTTGAAACAAATTCAACTACAAACCATATGCACAATAAATCTGCAGTTTAAAACACATAACAGATTAACTGCATGTACAAAAATGCAGACTATGCTAACCACAATAGACTCTGAAATGAGCTATAGATCTGTATTAATCCATCTATCTATCTTACAAGGTCATCAAAGAGGGTGACTCTAAACATCACTGAATAAAGACCATCAATATTGTACCAAACAAACAGTCTCACACGGAATTGCATTTCGATAATTTTGTTATTAACATTTGAAAGAGAAAGAAGACTTCAAAATATGAAAGAGAGGAAAACAATACAATCGTGCCTGTGCTACTTTAACAATAAAACTTGTGAGTTTGGACTCAACAAATTGAACAAAAATTACCTGTCATGACATATTCTGGTGCTGCGTAACCATAAGTTCCCATCACACGGGTGGATACATGGGTTTTATCACCCTCCGGACCATCTTTGGCAAGTCCAAAATCCGAAAGTTTGGCATTGTATTCCTGGATTTTTACACCTTTAGAAGGATTGATAAATGGAAAACGATATATTTTTATAGCAGTTTTGGGCACTTACAGCATCCAATAGTATATTTGAAGTTTTAAAATCCCTATATATTACTGGTCGTTCAGCTTCCTCATGAAGAAATGCCAGACCCTTTGCAGCTCCTAGTGCAATTTTCATTCTGATGGACCATGGAAGCGGCAGGGATCCTATATCAAACAAGGATATAATCCCAAGAAAGTGTTGTCACAAAGCAGAAGTTTCATATTCCAGCCCACAGTCTACCTATGTTGGTTCTAAACATTGTTCTGACACCATGAACCAAGTACATCCACACTAACACAGACATGTTAACACATGAACTTCTACGTGTTGTGTATCGGTATTTCAAACTTCCAATAATGGATAGATCACTCAAACAGAAAAAAAGTATTATTTTATCTTCTAATTTTCTAAGTAACATACACTACAGTTATCTTGTAAGAATTTACTAAACAAAGATTGTTAATCTATATTATTAAAATTATGAATAAACTATCCAAAAAAAGGAAAAAATTTAATTATCTTGTCAAGATGAGTTATCTAGTTTTTAATTTCACATTTTTCTATGTCCTTCCCCCCTTTCCTTGGGCTCATTCGTGCAAAGCCAAGTCTGGCTCAATTCTAATCCATACTCAGCGCATCTCCAAGCAACATACGACATCCAAGCCAATGAATAAATGATTGCTTTAATTTAGATGAGCAGGTCACAAGAGTAGTCTACATCATATTACAAAGGGGGAGCGAAAAGCCATGACACCATTTTCCACCAATGTTTGCTTGTATTGAGAAGGCACCATGTTTTAACAAGAGGCATCAAGCAGAATTCTAAATTTAGGGTGGCATTAGCAACCTTTCAGGTGCCGTCAAGTACTCCAAATACAATTAGAAGATAATTTGAGGAAACTCGTAACATGGAGAGGGAAGGACTTACTCCTAAAGAGGTGATTCTCCAAGCTTCCCCGAGGCATAAATTCATAAACTAGCAACCTTTGATCATCTTCAATGCAGTAGCCTATAAGTTTAACGAGATTGGGATGAATTAGATCACCGAGAAAACTTACTTCAGCCTGTCACACGACAAAAACAAGAATCACTATCAGAAAATGACTAAAAAAGAATGCTGTAACAAATAAACAAGAACACATTCCACAAAATTCATAAGAGAAAACACATAATCAAAGGTACAAACCAGCCATTCTTTATGACCCTGGAGCCCATCATGATTGAGGGTTTTTACAGCAACTGTAAGCCCTGTGCCAGGTTTCACTGGGGCAGTTCCATTTTCTTCAATCCATCCCTTGAATACACAACCAAACCCGCCTTCACCAAGAAGACTCTCAGGCCGGAAGTTTCTTGTTGCCAATTTAAGATCATTAAATGCGAACTTTCGCAGCCTGGAGGCAACTTTAAGCTCCTCTTCAAGTTTGGAGGTGGATGAATTACTTTCGGCATTACTTGTGGTTGTAGAAGAAACTACTGGAGCCGTCGGTTGATCTCTACTTGTACCAATAGTCGATTTACTTTCAGCTAGGGAGACGCCAAAACAAGGAGATCAACATTATTGAACTTAGGCAAGATGAGAGAGAACTTATAGTTTCTAGATCAACATTACATTAAAGGGAACAAAGAAATACAAAAAGCCTATGAAGAATAGACACTCTTTGAAATAATTAGTTGTCAAGAGACAAGTCTTTTAGGATGCAGTTCATACAAGTAATACAACTTGACTGCCATAAGTTAGTTGAGAATGCTATTATATAATTCATGAATTTATCCCCTACTCAATGATGTGAGAAAACTTAACCCAAAGATACTGTTGAAAATAAATGCAGGGCAATAGAGCCTGGCAAAGTTCTCAAAAAGACACTTGTTTTGACACCTTAGACCCTGGTACCCAGAAATAACTAGTTTCCACCATCGTCACTTAAACTACTGTAAATTGAGCAAATCGATATGTGAAATACACAGCTAATGACTACAACAATATCTAAGCCCTTATGCCTTTAGCTGACCCAATGCTGGCATGGACACATGGTTGTCAATGTTCATATTTAGTTTTTTCTACACAACATCATGCCTAGCTCCCTATCAAATATTTACTCAACTAACTCTGACATTAATTCCTTGATCATCATTTCACATTTTTGCAGTGCAATTTCAGCCTGAATTGCCACATAAATCAGTAAATTTGCACTTGATGGTCAAGAAAGATTTTTCCCGCTAATGTGAAGCATTATATGCTGGGGAAATACATAAAATCAGACTAAGGAAGGGAACAATTTAAACATACAGTAAAACATGCATTAAAACATATCACATAAACAGCATTTTTTCAAGGAAAACAGAAGTTACCGTAATGAGTGCTGATGCTGCTAACTGAGCTATCAACCTTCGATCTCGAAGAAATGCAACTGCCAATAAATCTCAGCCCAACCCAACACCCAGTTTCTTCCTCTTCCACAACGCCATCATCTTTCTTCTTCTTCTTCTTCCCCTTTGATTTGCTGACATCCCAAGACTCCACCTTACCATTATCAGCACCCAACCCCATCTCTGGAAAACCCTGAGGACTTAATCTCAGATATCATTAAAAGCCCCCATATCCCGAAACCAACCCCTCCAATGCCCCCCTCCCAAAACAACAAGCAGCAAAGAAGCGTCAAACCCAGGTGATAAATTCCCTAAATAAGACCAAAAAAATCACAACTCTACTCCTACAAACTCCTCAAACACAGTAATCAAAACAAAAACCAGTAATATAAACCTAGAAGGAAAACGAAGAAAGCAGATCACGTAGTGTAAATCAGTATCCAGACGCCACCGGGTCTTCTGAGCCCTCGATTGATCGACTTGTGGAAGTTGAAGGTAGTAGGGTCAGCTCTATGCGCAGAAGGAACGCAGCACCGGGGTTGAACTAAGAACAGAAGCAACCTCTCTGCCCAAGGACACAGAAATCTCAGAGATGGGCTCCTTCTCTTCTTGAAGCTGACCAGTAAAATACAATGCTGCAGAAAAAAACAAAAATAAAGATGTCCTTCCTCTCCAATTTATCGATTCTCTCTCATTTTTCCCCCTTCATTTGCTAATGATTTATTTTCTTTAACCGAATCAAAGACCAGAAAGAAGAGTTTGATCACACAGATTGAGAGAAGTACCACCAAGGAAGAAAATGACATTAAAGGACTGCAAATATGGAAAATAACCGATAAAAAAACAAGTGAATATTTGTTTCTGTTTTCTTTAAGAACAATTTTTAAAAATAAAAAAAAAAATATGTTTAAATTTTTTTTCCCAACAAAAAAAATGTGTTTGAATAATTTTTTTAAAATAATATATTTAAAAATAAACATATCTATATCTGAAGGTAAAATTTTAGTAATAGCTTTAGTTTTTAAATGATAAAATAGCCATTAAATAGACAATAAAGGGAATTCCCAATTTTTATAAACAAAAGCAAAAAAAAAAAATTAAAAGTTGTTTTATTTTTTAGTTTTTAAAAACGGTTTTCTATTTTTTTTTAAAAACGAACTACCCTAAACAAATTTTTTGTTTTCTTATTTTTATAAACAGACAAAAATAGTTTTTAAAAATAGAAACAAGCAGCCTCAAAGTTTTACTTTTTTAAAAAAAAATAATAGTATATGGATAGAAATGCTGTTAAAAGATCGATCATAATTAGGTTGTAAATTACTACATATAATACTTGATATGAGAGTCAACTGATTTTTTAGAAATTAAAGAAGTTAATTAAATAATTTATTTATCAATTTTTTTCAAACTAATTTATATGACTTATATACTGATATATAATCGAACAATGTCTATAAGTATTTCAGAATATGTCTTATAATTAAGTAATTTATTTATCTTTTTTAATTTCCTGAAAATGTTAATTAGCTCTTATATTAAATTTAGAGGTAATATAAAAGTCCTATAAATACTTAAAATTTAATTATAAATTTAAAAAACTAAGTTATTAATTTTTAAAAGATTAATTATAAATATATTGTTAAATAAACAGGCTTTGTCAAAATATATTAATAACTCATTAAAATTAAAGTTTTAAAATTTATAAATGAGTTTCTAAAATTTGCAACTGAATTTTTTAGAATATACAAAACTATCATAATTTATACTTCCATATGAGTTTGACTTACAACTAAACTTCTAAGTTTCTTAATTGCTTTCAAGGCTTACAAAAGAATTCTATCATTTTTAAGTTATTTGTAACTGGTTTTTATAAGATTCATAAATCATAATTAAATTTTTGAAATTTATAATTGGGATTTTGTACTTTACAATTGAGATATGTTGCTGATCACATAAGTGGGCATTTTAATCTATTTGTCTTTTCCTAAACTTTGGTCCTTAGTTGTTACCACTTTACAAATTCATGGCCCTTTAATGTTTTTTTTTTTTTTAATTATGGCGGTCCTTCAGCATCATTATCCCCTTATCTATGCCATTCCTTATGGTAAGAATCATAATTAACCGTCAACCGTTGGTTTAGTATGCAACGAATGAATAAGGAAATACAAGCCTTTTTTTTAGTCAATAAAAAATTAAAACTTTCACAAATTAGAATCTAAGATGGAATATTGAATACTTATAAGAAATAAATCCTTGTGCTACTCAAAGTGCCCAAAACTGCCAATAGAAGAATACTTTCGGACAAATAGAGATCCCCTGAAACATAATTATAAATTGCACACTTTTTTTTCTTCTGCGTCACTCTATTTTCAAATTTCACAAGAGATTTGACAATATAAAAACCTAAAAATCTGTCTATTGAGTTGGTCTATTTGGATTGGAGCAAAAAAAATGCCCCTTTGTGACAATTAAAATCCTAAAGGTGCTTTGGTTGAACTGGCTATTTACAACACCATAGAACCTATGCATACAGAAACAACAAAGGAAGAGTTCATCCAAGAATTTTAAAAATAATAATAAAAAGATGCATTTATTCATTAAGTCACTATGTCAACATCAAATATAATAAAAAATGCCACAATACATAAATAAATCGTCTAATTATTGGAAATTCCAGTAACTACCGATACTATATTTTGAGTATTCACAATCACGAAAGACCAGAGATGGACAGACAATGTGCGAGTGCATAGGTGGCATATTAACAAACACAACTAAACTTGGAAAAGGTCACCCCCAAAAAAAAAAAATTCCATATACTGAAAAAGCCAAACTCCTGATATTTCAGACTACTGAGTTGCATTTCCTTGGAGAAGACCATCTCTGATTTGTGAAGCTACGTCTCTTACAGCACCAGGTCCATGTGGAATAAAGACAGAATTGGATTTTGATGCTGCACCAATCTCCTTCATTGTGTCAAAATATTGGGTCACTAGAACCATGTCCATGACATCCTTTGACGTTGTCCCAGGTACATTCTCGGAGAAGGCTAACACACTGTCCCTCAACCCATCTACTATTGCTTGGCGCTGACGAGCAATTCCAAGCCCTGCTAAATACTTTGATTCTGCATCACCCTCTGCCTTCTTAATCTGCAATATCTTCTCTGCTTCAGCTTTCTCATTGGCAGCTACCCTCAGTCTTGCAGCTATTTGTAGAGATGGTTAAATCACAAGGCAAGGAAAAAAGAACAGGAAAAATAAAACAACCCAAATCAACTAAATTTTAGCTAAAAGCCTTAGCAGGTTTCTAGAAAGCCTTCTATAACTTCCTCACAAATTCATCAGGCAAGTAATATTGGGAAGTATTCTCTACTTAAAGTTGTGTGTGTGTGTGTGTGTGTAAAGGTATTAGATCTTCAAGAATACAAATCAAAGTTCCACAAAAATCAAATATATAAATATCTGTTACTATAGGTATAGATTCATTTGTAAGGGAACCCACAAGGACTGTCAGAACATTTTGTACTGATTCCCAACCAGAAAACTCAAGACAGAAATAACTTGACATTTCTTCCATTTACACGTATGAATAGGAAAATATGTGCAATATCAGCAGTAGCAAAGAATTGGCATCTAAATAGAATACCAGCATTTATCTCATTCATGGCTCTCTTCACACGCTCATCTGGCTCAATATCCACAATAAGAGTTTGAACTATCTCGTACCCATAAACTGCCATAGCCTACGTGTCCACAAATGAAAGCCAAATATTTCAGATATCCTACTCTAATCTTCTAGAAACAGAACAGAAAGAAAGAAGGAAAAGGAAAAAGAAAAACCTTTTCAAGCTCTTCTTCCACAGCTTTTGCAATTTCATTCTTCTGTTCAAATGAGGAATCTAGATCCATCTTTGGAACGCTTGCTCTGATAACTGAAATGGGATTAAGGATTTATCAGTCTAGTCCTAAAATTGCATCCATAAAAACTAATTCTTCCGAGGACCCTAGGTGCAGCAGATACACTACACACCATCAAAAACATAGGCCTGGATCTGTTCTCTGGTATTGCTAAGTCTGTAAAAAGCATCCTCTGCCTTGTCCTGCAGGGCACGATATTGGATAGAAGCAACCACATTGACAAAAACATTGTCCTGATGGGATGTAATAAATCAGGTCAGATAAAGAGTGTTGTTAGGAGAAATGGATGTTCATTAGTTAGGGGGAATAAAAAGCACACACATGATATAAATGGACAATTAAGTTAAAGTTGATAATACATTGTGAATAAGATATAACGACAAGGACAATATGTGTTCCAATAACACAGAAGTCATAATACCGCAGACCTTTGTCTTTGTCTCACATCGAACATCTAGCTGCTGCACTCGCAAAGAAAGGTAACCAGCTACTTGACTGCCGAAGAACCAGGGCACACAGTGACAACCAGGCTCAAGCACATCATCAAACTTCCCAAAAATTTCTTTGATAGCAACTGTAGACTGGTCCACTTGAAGACAACCAAGTACTAGCCCCATCTTCAGAAAATCCAAAGCAAAAGCAGCTAGACAAATCCAACAGAAGACAACTCAGATGGGCTTTAGTTTTAAATGTTTGCACGGGAATCCATATATTCAATACAACCTCAAGTAAGGCCTCTTGAGACCCCTTGTATGCATTCACAAAAGAACATGAGAAACGCAAAGGTTACTACGAAGCATAATTCTGGCTTCTAGTTGGGTCGAATAATACTCCTCCCTTCCTTAATATAAAACCCACTTTGAAGGAGTAGAAAAAATGTCGTGTAGGTAACAAACAGCTATTACTATACTTTCGAGCTTGCAATATTTGAATCGATAGACAAGTGGATAAACAGAGCAGAAAAAATTGCTAAAGAAAAAGGTGAAAGAGTAAATGAAGATATTCGCATGTCATATGTAACATAATCGTCAGAAATAGATTTTCAAATTGCTTTAAGGAGGTGTGTAGTTGCAAAATTACATCAACAGAAAGTAATAAAACCACCGAAAGACCGTAAAAACAGCTAGAGTCACCTTTTTAATAATCAAAACTGCACATGTAAATGATTTCACAAAGAAGGGAAAATACAAATCTAAATCACTAACCTCCAGCTTTGTTAAAACACGCATCTTTAAAATCATATCATAAATATGAGATGGAAAAGAATATACAGAAAATGAACGAGATCAAAAATTAAAACGTAAGAGGGAATAAATTAAAGGCAGCCACATACTGAGCAGCAGATACAGGAATATACTTCGTCAGCAACAAAGGAAAAAAAAATCTACGAATCAATCAAACTCCGATGGATCGAAGCGAACCCTAACATTACAATTCGTAACTACAACAACTTAGAATTGAAAAGGAAAGAGACGCAGAAAGAAAAGCACATTAACAAGAAGGAAGAAAAAGCAAAGATTCTTCTTTCACCTCAAAAAACCCAGACAAGATGAGGTTAATTCTCACAAAAACTGTGGAATCGAGACTAGTTAAGAATTCGTTTCATGGAAAAGAACAAGATTTCTGCCTCCAAAAAAAAATTCGTCCAGTGGAACAGAGAGAGAGGGAAATTTCCAAGCGCGGTACTATGTAAATAATCCTCGGAAATCGAAATGTTTCGCGGATTTTTTTTTAACGAAATTACAATAACCGAATACGTAGTTTATAAGGGAAAATTTTTGATATTTTTTATGATGACTTGTATTGTTTCAATGCATTGGATACACCTGTTGCTGTTGGCCCCATAAAGTAATGCATTGGAGATATCCATTAGTTCCTAATTAAATAAAATAATTGATGTGAACGTAATATAAAATGAGGAATATATAAATATCAAGAAAGATATTATGGGCTTCAGGTCCCAAAAAAAAAAGAAAGAAAGAAAGATATTATGGGTAGCAACACTAAAGCCAAAATTATGAGTGGGTCACCAATGCCATTAATTTTAGTTAAAATCATCCACTTAGCCTCCTCTCTCCATTTCAAGAATCCAAAATGAATGGTGTTTTAGCATGTTTGGCAACCACTTTTAAAAAGTACTTTCATACAAGTTGAGGCAAAACTCTTTCACATACTTATTTCAGATTGTGTGAAATCATTTTTCAAAAGTTGTTCCCAAACATACCATTAATTCAATCCAACCACTAACATGAACCATCCTCCTACATTAATTCATTTTTATTTCAGTAAAATTAAATATGATAACAAGAAAACAGTGTGAACATTTTATAATTTTTTATGTTAAAACTTGTTATTGAATATGATGACAAGTAAACCGTATGAACATTATATAATTTTCTTGTTAATATATGACACTCATTTAATTGTAAATAGGTTGTTTGATAAGAGGAATTTAGAGGGGAGAGGGGAGAAAATTTTCATGAATTACATTTAAGAAAATTAAAAAGTGGGGGTTATAACATTCTATTTAAGAGATGTAAACTAAAAGAATAAAAATATTAATTGAAAACTTTAAACACCACTTTTCAAATACTTGTACTTAAAGCAAGGTAGTAATAAGTTTAGATAACAACAAAACCGTAGGTTTAATGATTCCCAATGCGAAACTAAACACATGCATTTCCATGAGACACAGAAACCTTCGTCAAATCATGGGGGAACTAATAGTATGGCGTTAGCAAATGCTAGAGGAAAGAAATCAAGAAATGGCATTTCAGGGGAGAGCAGGAAAATATGTGTGAAGGAGGAGTTGATAATCTTCAGTGTTTGAAAGCAACCTGAAGTAACATTTTGGTTGACAAACTGACATGGACATGCTGCTCAATAAGCTTCAACTAACACTCATATGACATACACCATGAAGCAAAATGCTTTCTTAGCTCTCAAGTTATCCATGAATGGTTTCGTTTGGCACAAAGTACATCATCTATACTGCCAGAGCATGGGATTGTGAAAAAAGAGGAGAAAATGAGATAGAAAATTCCTTAATTCTATGTTTTGCCATTAGGTTTAGGGGATTGTTGGGGAAACTGGTGGTGATAAGGAGATGCATGAGATCCATGCGGTATAGAAAGGCTCCTCTGTTGCTGCCCATTCCGGGAAAGCAGTGTTCGCCCATTCCGAGTATTAGGGCTGGCACCAAAACGGTCGGCTTGCATAGTCTGAAAGTAATATGATGAGCTTGCCATGTCCTTAAGATTTGGTAGAGGCTTCAGAGCTTCTACAACTTCACTCATTAACGGTCTGGCTTTTGGATCTCTGCTGAGGCAGTGAGCAGCCAGTTGGACAGCTTTTTGAGCTCCTTTGATAGAAAAGTGACCTTCTAACCGAGGATCTATCAACCTATAGAACCTTCTTCTCTCTCCTAGATGTGGCCGGGCCCATTCAACAAGGTTATGTTCACCATTGGGTCGGTTTTTGTCCATAGATCTTCTGCCAGTCAACATTTCAAGAAGAACTACTCCAAAACTGTACACATCACTTTTTGATGTAAGATGACCTGCCACAAAATGAAAAAACTGGTTAAAATCAGTGATGATTCAGATGTTGGGTTTCGATGAGTAAGATTTAAAACAAATTCAACAGCAAACCATATGCACAATAGACCTACAGGTTTTCAACACTGGATGTACGAAAATGCAGACTACGAATGGCCACAATAGATCATTACAGGCAGTGAAACCAAACAAGTTAGTTCTGATATCAATCCATAAATCTCCTGTACAAGGTCATCAAGGAGAGCAGCACTTAACATCACTGAACAAAATATCATGAACACTGTACCAAACAAACAGTCTCACATGAAATTGCATTCTTGTAATTTTGTTCTTAAACTTTGGAAAGAATAATAATATATGGAACAAAACTAATGACTTCAAAATACAGTCATGAGAGAAAAACCAAAGAAACATGTGCCCGTGTTATTTGAATGAAGAACAAAACTTGTGAGTTTAAGCTCAACAAATTGAACTAAAATCACCTGTCATGACATATTCTGGTGCTGCGTACCCATAAGTTCCCATCACCCGGGTTGATACATGGGTTTTATCACCCTCCGGACCATCTTTGGCAAGTCCAAAATCCGAAAGCTTGGTATTGTACTCCTGGATTGTTACACCGTTAGAAGGATTGAAAAGGGGAAAATGATATACTTCTGAAGCAGTTTTTGGCACTTACAGCATCCAATAATATATTGGAAGTTTTAAAATCCCGATATATTACAGGTCGTTCAGCTTCCTCATGAAGAAAAGCCAGACCCTTTGCAGCCCCAAGTGCAATTTTCATTCTAATGGACCATGGAAGCGGCAGGGATCCTACATCAAACAAGGATATAATCCCATAAAAGTGTTATCACAAAACAGAAGTTTTAAATTCAAGTCCCCAGTCTGCCAATGTGGATTATAATTTCTAAACAATATTATGACACTAATGTTACACTTAAAAGAATCTATAATCTATATTATTAAAATTATTCATAAACTATCATAATTTTTTTTTTTGGGGTGGGGGTGGGGAGTGGTCTTGTCAAGATGGTTTTCTAGCATTTAATTTTACCTTTTTCTATGGTCTTACCGCCTTTCTTTAGGGTCATTGGTCTCCAAGCCATGATTGGCTCAATTCTAAGACATGCTTAGCACATCTCCAAGCCATATCTGACATGCGTTCAGGCCAATAAATGAATTTTTTTTAGACAGCTTTGTACATATATAGGGCACATTTCAACAATGATTGTGAACAGGGGTTGGACATAGAAAACGCCTAAAAGTGGGTGAGTCCATGCTTTGTAGTTCTTAAATGAGCAGGTTATAACACTAGTCTATATCGTATTTAAAAACAATTCATGATGACACTTCACATGAAACTGAATTGAGATAATTCAAAAGCCATAACACTATTTTACGCCAATATTAGTTTGTATTGCTAAGGCACCATGTTTTCACAAGAGGTGTCCAGCAGAATTCTAAATTTAGAATGGCATCAGCAACCTTTTAATGTGCACTAGTGCTCCAACTATGACTAGAAGAAAATTTAAGGAAACTCATTAGAAAGAAGGAAAAAAACAAATGCTTACTCCTAAATAGGTGGTTTTCCAGGCTTCCTCGAGGCATGAACTCATAAACTAGCAACCTTTGATCATCTTCAATACAGTAGCCTATAAGTTTAACGAGATTGGGATGAATTAGATCACCAAGAAAACTTACTTCAGCCTGTCACACGACACAAACAAGAATCATTATCAGCAAATGACTAAAAAAGAATGCAGTAAAAATAAACAAGAACAAATTCCACAAAATTCATAAGAGAAAACACATAACCAAAGGTACGAACCAGCCATTCTTTATGACCCTGGAGCCCATCATGATTGAGCGTTTTAACAGCAACTGTAAGCCCTGTGCCAGGTTTCACTGGGGCAGTTCCATTTTCTTCAATCCATCCCTTGAATACACAACCAAACCCACCTTCACCAAGAAGACTCTCAGGCCGGAAGTTTCTAGTTGCTAATTTAAGATCATTAAAGACGAACTTTCGCAGCCTGGAAGCAACTTTAAGCTCCTCTTCAAGTTTGGAGGTGGATGAATTACTTTCGGCATTACTTGTGGTTGTAGAAGAAACTACTGGAGCTGTCGGTTGATCTCTACTTGCACCAGTAGTCGATTTACTTTCAGCTAGGGAGAAGCCAAAACAAGGAGACAGGCTAAAAAATCAGAACCTAAAACAGCAGTAACTTCATGCAATATTGAGCTTAGGCAAGATGAGAGGAAATTTATAGTTTCCCGATCAACATTACATCAAAAGGAACAAAGAAATAGAGAAAGCCTCAGAAAATAGACCCTCTTTGAAATAACCAACTGCCAAGGGACAAGTCCTTCAGGTTGCATTTCATGCAAGTGAAACAATTTGATTGCCATAAGTCTGTTGAGAATACTATCATGTAATTTATGAATTTATCCCCCACTCAATGACTTTTGGTTTTGTGTGAGAGCTTCTCCTAAGTCTATATGGTCATTTTACTCTGATCAAAAGATCACTTCAGGATCTGTAATTGGTTTGAATCATTTAGAACACATTTGGAAAGGTTAGAGTGTCAAAAGTACCGCTTTTGGGTTTGTGTGTCCTTGGAGTTTCTAATGTTATTGGATTGACTTGAAAGCTGGTCCCCTTAGTTAGATCTCATCCCAAGCTTCGTGTGAAACTTTGAACCACTTGATTTGAAAATCTGTATCACATGATATAGGCTAAAAGTTTAGCATTCTTATCAGTCAGTCTAGTTCTGTGGCAGAGTAGCTCGCCATGGCAAAGCTGCAGCCTGCAGGTCTCCACAAGTCATGACAATGGGCCACTGTCCCCCTTATCCTGTGTTTTGTGTCCTTTAGGCCATGTTTCTCTAACGGGTTGTCCTTAGGTTGTTTCTAAAGTATAGTGTGATCATCTTGGGCCTATAAATGTCATTAGAATGTTCAATTTTTTCCCTAAACCATGATTTTATAACTGATTGAGTTTCTCTCTGCATAAATTTCTTATTTGAAATGTAACGGTGCTACAGTTTCAGTTGAAAATCCCCACCCACAGTAGCTTCTCACCCAGACCAATACACGCGCGCTATATAAATATATATATATATATATATATATGCGTATGCATATTATTCTGTACACTTTAGGAAGTACAAGAGTAAATGAAATTTTTATTTCACGGTATGTTCATTTCAAGTCCATTCTGACGCAACCTTCTATAAGTGGTCAGAGCAAAATTTATCAAATACACTTGTTTACAACCATCATTTGATAATCATTTCACATTTGACGGGGTTATTTCAGATTGAATTGCCAGATAAATCAGTAAACTTGCACTTGATGGTCAAGAAAGATCTGTTTGCCCCAATGTGAAGGATCATATGCTCTTGGAAAATACTTCAAATAAGACAACAAAGACTAAGGAAGGGATAAATCTAAACATACAGCAAAACATGCAAAAAAGCATATCATATGAACAACATTTTTCTATGGAAAACAGAAGTTACCGTAATGAGTGCTGATGCTGCTAACTGAGCTATCAACCTTGGATCTCGAAGAAATGCAACTGCCAATGAACCTCAGCCGAAACCAACACCCAGTTTCTTTCTCTTCCACGACGCCATCATCTTTCTTCTTCTTCTTCCCTTTTGATTTGCTGACATCCAAAGACTCCACTTTACCATTATCAGCACCCAACCCCATCTCTTGAAAACCCTGAGGCGTTAATCTCAGATATTATTAAAAGCCCCCCTCAAAACCAAACACCACTCCCTCCAATGCCTCCCTTCCAGCACAAGCAGCAAAGAAGCGTCAGCCGTCAAGCCCAGATGATAAACTACCCAAATAAAACCTAGAAATTACAACTTTACTCCTCCAAACTCCTCGAAACACAGTAATCAAAACAAAAACCAGAAATTCAAACATAGAAGGAAAACAAACAGAGCAGATCACATAGAGTCAATCAGTATCCAACCCCACCCCCCACCCCCCAAAGGGTCTTCTGAGCCCTCGATTGATCGGCTTGTGGGAGCTGAAGGTATCGTCAGCTCTGACCAGAAGGAACACGGCACCGGAGTTGAGCAAAGTACAAAAGTAACCTCTCTCTGCTCTGAGACCCAGAAATCTCAGAGATGGGCTTCTCCTCTTTGAAACTGTCCAGTAGAATACAATGCCGCAGAAAAAACAAAATATAGATGTACTGTAACCTTTCCCATTTATCGATTCCAACTCACTCTTTTTCCCCCTCTTCGTTAATCATTTATTATTTTTCTTTGATCCAATCAAAAACTAGAAAGAAGAGTTTCTATCATAGGCACAGCATTTAGAAGAAGAACGGGTAAGACTTTGAGCTGCCGGATGACCAGACAGGCTCGGCATCAGAGGGAATAAGGAGGGATGATGACTGGCCAAACCAAAAAAAAAAAATAAAAGTAACAAGAAGAAGAAGAAGAGCGAATAAGGAGGGATGGGCAGTTCGGGCAGCCGGAGAAGCGGCAACGTCGGTCAGCTCGGGGAGCATAGAGAAAGATAAAGCGGGGTGGGACCCACCAAGGATGGTGACGTGCCTGACCTGGGCGAGCGAAGAAGAAGCTAACTCGAAGCGTCAGGTTGATCTCAGCGAGGGAGCATACATATGCGCATTTACGCATGTTTGATACTTTGATCACTCTCTTTTTAAAAAAATAAAAATAAAAAATAATAATAATAATATTGCTGTTCAGTCACCCTTCTTTTCCTAAATTGTTGGCTGTACCCTCCAACGTTTGAAAGTATGAACTTTGCGCCACAAAGGTATGACTCTGAACAAAAATGCCGGCCATCTTTGTTCCTGTTTTTTTTTTAATGCCTATTGCTTGTCTCAAATGTAGGTGGTAACTGGCAAGCTTACATATGAATAGGGATATAATGGTAACAAAATAATACTTTATATAAAAAAGAGAAGAAAAATGTGACAAGACTTGATATACCAAATCCTCATCGGCATTACCATATACTTCAGGATTTGAAAAGTTTACAAGTTACTTACTTATAATCTATTAGAAAAGTCTTTATATAAAAAGCAATATCTAAACTTATAGTCTTTATATAATCAGCATGCACCGTGAAGATCGCCGTCTTCTTTTTACCACTCTAATGTACATCTAATCATTTGTTCAGTTTGAACTTAAATAAGTAAATATGCGATGTGTTAGGTAAGTAGTAGATGCAATGCAACAATATTATGCCTCATTAGTTTAAATTTTAATTTGTAAGACTCTTGGCTGCTAAGTGCTAAATAAATTAGTTATCGTCTCATAAAATATGAATCAAAACATAGAAAATGATGTTCAACTAAATTTTGATTGATGAGATACACATGGAATAATGTTGCCAATTCAATTAATTGGGAGTTGATTTATGAACCATAAGGTCATAAATTCATATTCTATTATCGATATGAGAGTCTTGTTAATCAACAATCTATAAATATTAGTATTTTTGTACGTGTTGTTTGAGCTTAAAGGCATGCTATGGTAAGCCTCCAAAATTCAACTCATCTAATTTTTTTTTTCTGTGTATATGTAAAAAAAGGGGGGATAATGTTATCCTTACTAGGAAAAAATAATCTTTTATTTCAGAGGCTATATAGTAGTTAATAATTTCGTCCGGAACCGGAAGTGAACTTTTGATCATAATGTTTCAATAGTTGGCATGAAGTGCATTGTCACTGGCTGTCCTTTTTTGTTTTGCTGTCATTTTTATGACTGTATGATTGTGACACTAATCCTTGACCCAAAAAAGGAAAGAAACCGTGGTCCAATCCATAATTCAAGCTTTCAAGAATAATATAACTAGAAAGTTAATGTGTGAACGCTTCCGCTACTTTACCGGACCTCATGCATTAATTTTCAAGGTTATGATGAAAGAAAGGAT
>QFDD01004685.1:0-17059 GCA_006871305.1 Vachellia collinsii | reverse complement strand
ATTTGATCTGTTAAATTGTAATAGTAACTCAAATATTTTTTTTTTCAAGACTACCAATTTGTTTAATTAATGAGAAAGTGATAGTTATACAAAATTGTTAGTTAAACTACCGATTAGCCAAATCAGAATTTTCTATCAAGCATTTTGTTTTGTCAACATCTGAGAAAAAAGAACGAGAACTTTTAAAATCAAGAGATGAAGTCAAAGTGAAAATTAAATTTTAAAAAAAATTAAAATAACAGAAATATATTTCTCACAGTTTTTCGTAAACGATGAAATTCAATGTTACGAAATTTTCGTATGATATATAGAATGAAGTTGAACAAAAAATACACAATGTCATGACTTTTTTTTTCTTGACTTCTAAATTTTAACAATCTCTATAAAGTTTTAAATTTTATGTAAATAATATTGCGTTGCTGATTCTATTAATTTATTATCAAAATTGTGATATATTTGATAAATATACCCGAACTCATCAGTTAGCTATGCTCCAAATGCACTCCAACTATAGTAAAAAGTTGCTTAAAATACACAAACCAAAGAGCTTATATTGTCTGATTTTTTTTTGGGAAAATTAGAGAAAAGTTCCTTATTCGGGAATTAATTATAAAATGGAATCTTCCATACAAATGCAACTAAACTTCAACAATATACAGTTAAGCTTCCACGTTATATGTAATTGAGCATATTCTATTTTGCAATTAATTTTCACTAGGGGATTTTTCTTCAATTTTTCCATTTTTATCCTGTTTTATCCTAAAATTATAAACTATTTACAATATCTAGGAGAAGGGACTGAAAAAACTACTTATTTAGGAGGTTTTTTTTTACTGTCATGCGTCTACAGTAAAAAAAAATCACCTAAATATTACACTTTCAAACATATTTACCATAATACTTGTTTGTGATATTTGGAAACACGGAAGTTGGGAAAAGTTCGACGATCCAACAGTATAAAACAGGGTAATGCAATGCGGTGCCAAGCTCGGAATCGAATTCAAGTAAGAAGAGAAGAAAAAAATGACTTGGCATGTTGTTCGTATTAAAATTGAAGTCAGATACACAGAGCTCTCAGAGATAAGAGATGCAGTGAAAGCAATAAAGTCAGAGAGAGAGAATAAAAGATCCTCGTTTTGTTACAGACTAACGAAGATAAATAGATTGACTGTCGTCGGCTAGCCGTTGAACGGTTACAACGTTGCTCCAGGAATCTCGGTTGCGTGGGTGTTAAATCCGTGGATCGCAACAGCCTGGTCCAGCTTTCAAGGAGTCATGGATCGCGGACGAACGTTGGCGTCACTAGGTAGGCGGTCGCTGACGCTGGTCGCTGGTGCAGGGCTCTTGGCTAGCCTTGGTCGTAGGGACAGTTGCTGAGTTGTATCCTGAATCTACGTTGGTAGCTGGGCTGTCGTTGTCAATTGGGTCATCTTGAGCGGTTAACGTTGGCTGAGCCCAATACCATTTTTTGGACATACAATACTCACTTTATTTAATGGTATCTTTGTCAAACTCGTTAACCTTACGTTGACATTGAAGCTTGTTTAAGGGTGATAAGGTTGTTGAAGACCTGATGAGAGAAGAATGGGATATTAAATCAACGCGGAAGTGATTTTTCAATTTCAAATTTATTCACTTACCTTTTGTAATTTAAAAAAAAAGAGCGAGGAGAAATTGTAAATGTATCACCTTTCTTTTTCATGTTTACCTTTTCACTTAAATATTATTCAAAAAAATATTTTTTAATAATTTATTTTTAAAAATTATTCTTATTATTTTTTATTTTTTTAAATAGTTTTTATTAAAAATAATTAAAACATTTGGAGCTCGTCCACCAATGAGTTCCAAATGGATATAAAAAATAAAAAATAAGGTATCTTGTGAGTTTGATAGAGATATTCTCAAACTCATTCACCACATGAAAAAGTTTAAATAAAATGTAGTATTATAATAAATTGATTTAGTTAATTTATTTTATCGGAATAAAAAAAAGGCCGATATGCATTTCCACAAATCTATGGCTGAACAAAATCGAATACTTGTATAGTCAAAGAGAGAGTAGCTGTTACCGCTGCCAACTCAAGCCTGTGTTTGGTTCGCTCCATAACCACTGCGCACAGGACCATTAATCCACGGTGAATCTTGCCCTTTCAACACAAGAGCGTTGCTGCACACGGTGCTAATAAATGAACCAACCTCACTTCTCACTAAGTACGTTTTCTTCCCCCACCTTTTATGGAAATTTTTAAAATAAAGAGATGTATTTTTTTAAAAGGAAGAGATGCAATGCCCTTAGAAAATAACTACCATTTATTTGAAAGGTTGTGTAGGAAGATATAATTCTAAAATAACTACCATTTGTTTGAAGGGTTGTGTAGGGAGATATAATTATAAAATAACTACCATTTGTTTGAAGGTTTGTGTAGGGAGTTATAATTCTAAAATCACATATCCCTACATATATAAAGGTCATTGGTTGTGACTTTTTATTGAAGTGGTATGGTTGTGATTTTTAATTGAAAATACATTATTTTAAAAGGTACCATTTCAAGACATCTCTTACTTTAAAAGGTATCACTTCAAGACATCTCTTACTTCAAAAGGTACCACTTCAAGACATCTCTCTACACTCTATAAATACCCTCCCCATCACTCCATTTAATACACAATTTTCACACAACAAGATCAAACTCATTTTTTTCTCTTTGAGTGCACATATAGAAAAAGTCAAACCATCACTTTGTAAAAGTTTTTGTTGTCTTGACTTGAGTTTTGAGAATGTAATGTATATTCAATGGTCTTTATTGTATCCTGCAGGAAATTCACCGGTTTACCCAACTTGCACCCTGTAATATAGGAATAGGTGAGGGTGAATTAAGCCTAAAAGAAATTGTTGTACCTTAGAGACTTCGTGCACAACTTTCTTCTTCAACTCTTCTTCTAATACTTTTTAGAAAGTCATTCCCACCAACAACTTTCATCATCAAGTCAAGAGTGACAACTGACTAGTGAGGACCCATCATTCGTTTTTCATCCAAAGGAAGAAATGGTAAAAGGGGTCTTAAAAAACGGAGGAAGGGGAAAAAAGGTGATAAAGGGAAGAAAGAAAGCAAAGGAATAATTGACTCTTTGCCCCAGCAACAGCAAGGAGTGAATGAGTGAGAATCATGTGAACTGCCGCCACCCTGTCTATATCTCTTGATCTTTCAATCAACCAAAAGTTTCGACACTGTAAAATCCAGCGAACCCCTTTTTCTCTGCAAATTACTCTGTAAAGTTCTATCAGTGTCTGCATGCAAATGGCTGCAAATGCTTCGAGGTTCATCAAGTGTGTGACCGTAGGAGATGGAGCTGTGGGGAAGACATGCATGCTCATTGGCTATACCAGCAATAAATTTCCTATGGTAATTTTTTCTGTTTTTTTTGATAAAGATCTAAATCCAGTCTATGGGTATGCTTCCCAAATTTTCATTCTTCTTGTACGATCTTCGTAGTTTCATCACAGCAATGTCTTTTATTATTATGTGTGCAAATCTGTGTCTGAGAAAGAGGGGATGTGTAAGGAACCCATTATTTTGTGATTAGAAGATCGAGGGTAAAAGAACCCACTTGTCATCTGGGGTTTCCACCGTATGATGCTATTGTTGCTTCTGTTGAATGTTTCTATGTTTCAGACTGATTGTTTTCCTCTATGTGGAAAATCTGCTTGGGGGGTGATTATCAGGACAACATTCCCACGGTGTTTGATAATTTCAGTGCAAATTTGGTCGTTGAAGGCACAGCTGTCAATTTAGGCCTCTGGGACACAGCTGGTATATTTACAGAGATTTAAGACTTGTCATGGTATTTTTCTTAGTCAGTCATACAGGAGAAATTAATTGTGAATTTTTCTTAGTCAGTTATACCGAAAAAATTAGTTGGGGGAACATGCTTCTCTTAAACTTTATTTCTCATGTGCCTGGAGAATTTTTGTCACTATGGGATGATTTGTTATTCTCTATTTGCTTGCAATATCTTTTGTAGGACAAGAGGATTACAATAGATTGAGGCCTTTGAGCTATAGGGGGGCAGATGTCTTTGTCTTGGCTTTCTCTTTAGTTAGTCATGCAAGCTATGAGAATGTTTTGAAGAAGGTAGGGTTATATATTTGTAGTGTTACTTTGACATGCATGGGAAAATTTCTATTTTTCTCTCTAATTTGTATAAAATGGCCAGTGGATCCCTGAACTCCAACATTTTGCTCCTGGCATCCCAGTGGTACTAGTTGGAACCAAATTGGGTAAATTCATCAAGCTCAAGCATTAATCTTAGTATTTTTCTCAGCTTAATGCTATTTTGTTATGAGATTGTCAAACTCTTCGTAAACTTGATGCAAATACAAGGCCAAATAAGACCTTCCCTTCTAAAGCATATACTATTTCCTAATTGGCACTAGAATTACAGTTACTTGCCTGTGTAGATACAGTTGGTTATATAGACTGAATGTACACTCGTTTGATACTTATAATGAAAGAAATTCAAGTATATGCATTTTCATAGCAAAGCCACTAGTACATGTTACTCTTCAAATGTGCTAAGCTACTTGCTAAAATGGCTGCACCAAAACACCTAGCACATAGCAATCTTCAAATTTCAGCAAAGGACAAAAGCAAGAGACCCAAAACAGTGGTAATTCCGTTAATGGAAAAGAAAAATGGGGAAGAGGGATGTTGATCAAGCAGAAGTGCAGAAATGAAGATCTCAAGTTAAAAGAGGTGGGTTTGGAGTACAGAGGGTGGGATCTCGGCTGCACCTGTTTCCAAGTCTATATAAATTCTGACAAATTTCCCTAGGTTGAAATTTGAACTCTGCAATCTGCTTTTCTCTGCACTGACTTGCGAGTTCCACAACCATTATTGCCCGACAATAGCAGAAATATTTTCTTAGCTATTTATGGTGATAAAGATCAATTTAATCACGAGCGGTGAACATATTACTGCTAAGTTGGCTATCTCCTATTTGTGGCACATTCATTCATTAATTTAGAGAATATATTTTGTAGTTTATGAATTACTTTCATGATACAGCCATGCAATAGTTTCGCTAATGTCAACTTCAGTCTACACCAAAGTAGATATTAACTATAATTTAGTGTTGTCGCTTCAATTTATAGTTAATACTTCTCTTCAAACTCCTTTTCATGAACTAGCTCAATGTCATACCTAAAACAAAGGATGTGATCAAGAATCCACCAATTATGTAGATTTTTATTGGATATTCATCTTTCATATCTTGTCATCGTCATTTTGACGTGCAGTATTGTTCTATTCTAAGTGTAATAATTTTCATGATGAATATGCAGATCTCAGAGAAGACAAACGCTATTTGGCTGATCACCGTGGCCTGGTGCCCGTGACCACTGAGCAGGTACAATGACTTCCTTTAATAGCTTGATGAAAAGTTCAATGGTCTGCATTACAGAAACTACTGGCTTTTGTTGATAAACAGGGTGAGGAACTCTGTAAACAGATCGGTGCTTCCTACTATATTGAGTGCAGCTCAAAAACTCAGCAGGCATGTTTATACCAGCATTGTATTCTTACAACACTTGAATTTGGCAAACTGTATAGCATGAGAAAAAATGTGCTGCATTCTCAATTAAAGAATGGTAACGCAACTCCATAAAGATATTGTTCTGTCCACCGGTGGATAAATAAGTCAAATATATGCTTCAGAATTAATACTTCTAGTGCTAAAGGTTAGTGAAGCGAGAGGGTATTTTAGGGATGCGGAGTTGTACAAAAGCTTTAGTCAATCAATTATGCTTAGGGATTATATGATCGCCATGAGAAAAGAAACATGGTGATTCCCGTCTCTTGATCGACGATGAATGAAGATATATGAACAAAGACACTACTTTACCCCGGTGATTAGTAAGATAACATGGTTTTGACCACCTTTTGCTATTCTGATTCAATGTTGTCAACTTCCCAGAACCGAATTTTTTTTTTTTTTTTTGCAGATAAATACTTTGTATTGTTATTAAGATCCAGCAATAAATGATCATATTCTAGTTGCATTTGTAGAATGTGAAATCAATTTTTGACGCAGCGGTCAAGGTGGTCATCAAGCCTAACCAAAAGCAGCATGAGAAGAAGAGAAAACCACGTCGAGGATGTCTCCTGTTAGTGCACTCTTTCCATAATATCTTAATTCTTAACAGCTTTCCTTCTAGAGCTAGCCTGTTCCAGTTTCATTGCCACTCTTTTGACAAAGTTAATGTCACTCGAAATCTCAACATCTGCTTGTTATCATGAGGGACCAATTGATTTGCCTTCCAGGTCTTGTCGGACGGAAGATTATGGTTATGATAGAAATATTTTGACGGAAAACATAACACATGCATTTTTATAAATACATTACTTCAAATCATTAATATAAGAGTTAGTTAATTTTTTTAGGATGACTAAATAAGTTAAATAAATTATTTAATTATAATATATATTCTGAAATACTTATGTATATTGTCAAATTATGTATTAATGTAAGTAAATTAGTTTAAAGAAAAAAATAGATACATCAATTAATTAGTTTTCTTAATTTCCTCTTATGTTAAGAATTAGAAATAGTTTCTTTAACATGTCATTGATGTAAAGAACTTCATACTACACTACTCATGCTTTTTTTTTGCCAAAATAAAATTTTCGTTGATTTAATACGACCCAATGAAACTGTATGTGCAGAAACGTCCTGTGTGGAAGAAGTCTAATTCGTCTAAGATGAATTGTCTCAAGCCTCAACAGTTGCAACGGAGGCGCGCCTTTATTACAGGTTACTTGTTTACCGTTTGGTGGAAGGGGAAGGATTGGCCTTTTCTCTCTACAGATATGATGCGTCAGATAGATGTTAAAATTTGTCCTTAAAAAGCATGTTTGTTGGCCATAGTTATAAATTTCTTGATTGATTTTTCCCACCAGCCTAAGGTTGAATAAAACTTGACTTCAAATATCACCCTCGTACAGTAGTACATGATCCTCAACACAACTCACTTTCACTTTCAGAATGAGTAATTAATTTGTTAAGAGACTCTTCATTAAACTATATTTTGAATTTTGCCATAAATAATCGCTAATGGATAACTAAGAATCTCAATCGTTATTTTCCTGCTCATCCTGGATACATGGACATCAAACAACGGCAAACTACCACTCTACAAGTATGGAATTGTCTCGAAATTTTAGAAGCCAGAAGAGACACAAGCTAATTAAGTCCTCAACAAAGGCAACCATAAATTATGGGATCAAGTTGCCAACATTTATTCCAGGGGCATCACTTGCAGATGGATTACATAACTCGATGTTATCAGTAATTAGAGAGCTACATGCTTTCAAAAACAAGATCAACTGGCTAGTTACACTCCTAGCACAAGCTCGAGATCCATCATGACCAGCTCCAAGTTAATGTGATAGTACAAAAATCCAGCAATGATGTGTACTACCGGACTTGCAATTACATCCTATCCAGCGAAAACTATTTCAGGTAACACATCGACTATAGCTCAACCATAAAAAAGAAATGCCTCAACTTTTAAAATTAGCTGACCAGTTAGTTGGTGTGCGCGAGCGAAACAAGGAGTGTGAACAGAAAAGCAAACTGCCACAAACTAGAAATTCAGCAGTGAAATCGGGCTTCTATTTATAGTGTGGATTATGGTCCACAAGTAGTCTAAACAAGAATGGGCACCACATCACAAGTCCAGGTGGCACACAATGAGCGCTTTCCAACAGTCAAGGTATCTACAAAGGAAAAGCTCAGGTGCAGCCGCCACCTAGAATGTATTGAAGGAGCAACCAACTATACTGACAGCTACATTCCTTCAGCATATTTTAGTAAAGGGCTAGGGCAGAAGCCTATGAAAATAATCAGGTGCTCGCTTACCACCCAAGCCTCCCACAATCACGATGACCTCTAGGAGTTAACCATTGTCCATCCTCAAATCACTGAAGACAAGACGTAAGCATACAAGTATTAAATTTTAGGCAGCATGCAAAGCACAAGACAAGCCAACAAGAAAAAAAGGTTAAAAGATCTATCAGAGAGAACGTATGGGTAAACAGAAAATGATGCCAAAAAAAGCAGGTTTTCTCAATTAACATGGAAAAAAAACCATGAAGAAGCTACAATAAACAATAACACTTATTCCTATATCATTTCAATTTTTTTTTTTGCTTTATGAAAAAATATCTCTTCCTCCACTGAATTACATCAGCACAGCATCGGATATATTTTCATATATCCTCTTCCTCTCAAGTTCCTACAGGTTACAGCAGTTGAATATACAGAACCGAAAACTTACAAGCATTTTTATCATCAGACTGTATGATTAGAGATTCCTATTGCCAAGAGGATTGCTTGTAGCTATCCCATCCGCCATCTGGTTCCTTTCTCTTGAGAACACCACCAGCCAGCTGGAACATCCTCACCTGCTCCTCAGCCAGGGCCTGTGAACTGGCAACAGGAAGTTGCCTTGGCAAAAGAACTGGGCTCTCATCTCTGCCATCCACATCCGGACCTCCAGGCCCAGCATTAAGGTCTAAACCCTGTCCTCTCCATTTCTTAGCATCAGTAGTGCCACCACCATCAGGAAGACTAAAGACATAAGGCCTGGCGTTGTAATGAGATGAAACTGTACTGGCAGGTCCAATTAACTGCGAATTTACTGTAGGAAAGAAAAGCCTTCCACCAGATGCTGAATCTACGTAAGTAGTTGATCCACCAGAAAATGATGATGATGGAAGAGGAAAGCTGGAATTAAAAGGGAAGACAGGATACTGATATGGCGCGGATGGATATGGCATTGCGGAAGATGGCAGCACTGGTGCCTTGAAAACATCTGGTCCATATGGGCTGCCACCAGTAGCAGGACTCAGCATTCTTTGCGGCCCATTAGGTGTAACAATTGAAAAGGGCTGATCCCCTCTATCGGGCATAATTGGAGGTATTGTGACCGCTGAATAGGTGTTCCCAGTGGAAGGAAACCATGATGAGAAGCTCCCTAGTTCAGTACTACTCGTTCTAGGTCCAGATGCAGGGGGATGAGATGGTACACTGCTTCTGGCTTGGTGAGCGAACAATGTTGGTTCTGTGATGACTTCATCAACTGCAGGCCCATCATTCAAATCAAAGTCCCTAAGGGCACTTGCTTCTCTATTTGGATGAGCATTGGATGATGGTTTCACCTGCAGAAATTGTACATCCATTTTATGACCATTGCTTGAGCAATTGCCCACATCAGAAGCTTCATCTACTTGGTTTAAGTCAAGACCAAGACCTCCAGAGCAGCGAACAGAGGAAGCGCCATCTCTTGGCTGATGAGAACTAGCTTGAGAGGCCATATCATCAAGCATCCTTTCATCAGGCACATTTAAGTCAATATCTAATAGTTGTCGACTCTGCTTTCCAGCTATGGCATCAGATATAGGAGCTGCTGATGGTGTACCAAGAGGAATGTCTACATTTTTTCTGGGCTCAGCAGGCCGGAATGCACTGGTGGCGGCTGAACCCTTCCAACCAAGCTCCCCTTTACTTTTCAACAAATCTTCAGGGGGCACAAATGGCCTCTTTGCAGCTGCAGCCACAGTGATTGAAGCAGTAATACCACTGGACATGGTAGAAGCAGGAAATGGCACCGGACTGATCACCCGTACAGCAGGTGCACACCCAGGCACAGTAATGCTATTGAACTCTCCAGATTTTCCATCATCAGCACTGAAGCCTTCATTTAAATCAAACTCAACTTTTGCATCCGCCACAACAGACACACCAGCAGCAGACATGGAAGAGGCATCGGCAGTGGCAGAGGTGCACTCTTCAGCTTCCTCTGTTTCAAACAGTTTAGATTCTTTAGAGCCTGGATGCTGCTCCATTTCTTGTGAAGGCAAGCTAAGTGAAGCTCTCTGCAGATTCTGTCCAGCATGGTTGTCATGGGCCCCTTTTATTTCTGAATTCTCCTCCACATGCTCAGAAGCAAAACCAGCATCACCGGAACCTAAACCTGCTGTACTCCGGTTCTCATGTGTTGACACAGCATCATTTTCAAACTCATTTCTTTGGATTTCAGACTGACCTGCATGACTTCGAGCAGCCACATCGATCTTTCTGCATTCTTTTTCACTGTGGTCTTCTACAGCCTTATTGACGCTATCATCAGAAGGATGCAGCACATTCTCATCAGTTCCTTTCAATGAATCCTGCAGAACAGAAACCTTCTGATCTTCCTGTCCACCACTGCCTGATTCCTCAATTGTACAATTATCGCCCTTCACACCAACCTCCACAGAGGGATGTGATGTTGATTTGTCAACAGCGTCCACCTCAACCTCTCTTGCAACCTCATTAACTTTAACATCAAGATCTCCATTTTTGTTTTCCTTGAGCTCTCTGGCTTCTTGCACATTGCTTTCAGGAAAGCCAGACAACGAAGCAGCAACTGGAATTTCACTTGATTTCTCTTTGCTTTCTGGACAGGCTTCCGTAACCCACTGCACATCCATATTAGATGAAGTAATATGCCTATTTTGCTCATCAGGAACCTTCACTTCAGATGCCAAAAGACCCAGATCATTATCATGATTAGCACGTGAATCACCAGATACAGTATCCTGCTTCTTATGTTCATCAATGCTAGTACTTGCATGACATTCATTTTGAATCAGCTTTCCTTCGCACTCCATGGCATTACCTGGACATGACTGTTCAACCGCATTGGTATTTATTTCAGGTGATCCAGCAGGGGTTGTCAATTCAGATTTGGAAATCTCTCCAGCCGCTACACTGGCAAGAAGCTTCATTCCAACATCATCAACAGCAGATAAAGAAGCATTAGTTTCAGAATACTTTACACAACTATCTATCAAAGCATTTATGGAGCTGAAAGAAGCATCCCGAATATTTACAGCCTTATTTTCATTTCCAGATGATGATGAAGCAGCTTTTGATGCTTCCACCATCTTCTTAGAATCACCAACTGTCCTGCAGCGCTCTACATCAGTAACAGCAGCAGGTGATCCATTGCCTTCATCAGATGCTGTTAGGACATCTTTAAAATCATTGCTCTGCCATGATTCAGTATTAACATCTGTGCCAAGAGTAGCTCGATAAAAATCAATCTTTTCCTTTGAGCTATGATCATACTGATCGTTCTTCTCTGAAAAAACAGGAGATGAAGCTCGACTGTTCATGATTGAAGGATCATCAAAAGAACCTCCACTTGCACTTTCTGCAGGACTTCGCCCTCGGTTTGGAATCTTAACAATCAGCTTGGGAGTACTTGCCTCAAGAGAAGTTCCATCATGTGCCTTTTCTGTTAATCCAGATTGAGACAATTTTTCTGAAGATGAATTTTTGTTTACAGAGGAATTTCGACCAGACTCCCTTTGCCCTCCAGATGGAGTTGCACCTGAGATTCCATTAATAGATTTTCGGTGCCGTGAAGAACTGCCAGATATTTTATTCACACTCATAGCAGTAGAGCTCCTCGCATCCTCCTTTCCTGAGAAACCCCCAGTTTTGGCATGGTCACTGGAACAAGATTGACTGTTATTATGAGATTGACTAGAACTACTACTTTTCTCATCCCTTGCATTCGATGTGGGAAGATCAGAAACTCCACTGTGAGCAGCAACACGGGGCTGTCCATCTTTTGAATTTAAAGTTGCCGAGGTTGGTGATGGCACTGACTTCAGAGAGCCAGGAGATGCAGATCTGGCAGCATTCTCTCCCTGGGTAATCTTCACAGAGGAAGTTCTGGATGCAGAAAGCTGTGTAACCGAACTCTTTACAGCAACATCAGATGACCCACTTGAATTTTTATTCCCACCCTGACCAACTTCAGAGAGGCGTGTCCTGGTAGACCAAGGGACAGTTTGACCAGAACCAGCTTTTGCATCATTAATATTCATTTCAGCTTCAACACGTTTCTTCCATGTGTCAACTAATCCCCTAGCTTTCTTCTGGATTTCTGAGTTTTTATGAGTTCGCAAATGATTCACAGATTTCCCAATGTTACAGGTCTGTAGAGCTTGAAGATTTACAGGAAGCTTATCGAGTGCCCTAAGTAATACCAAAAGAAATTCTTCAACAGATTTATCACTGTCCTTAGACCCATTCCCATCGCCAATCTTCCCTTTATGCACCTCTTGAAGCCATTCATCATACACTGTCAAACCCTTCAGCTGCACAAACTGACTAAGACAATCCAATTTATCTGTTGCTGCAATAACAGCAGCAAGCATTGAACGGCTAGCCAAATCTATCTTTTTCACATTCCTATCAGGAAGCATCAGCTGCACAAGCTTTTCAACCCCTTCAGCATTGACAAGCCCCCCCTTTTCTGTAATTTTTGCAATCTCTGTCTTTAAAATGTTCTCCTGTCTAGAATGACTAGAGCCTCCATCCTCAACTTTTGTTGTACGTTCTCGCTTAGCAGATTCAGGCCCTTGATCTATCCTTTCCCTTTTCCTGCCCTTAACTTGAGAAGGAAAAGAGGAAGCACTATTCTGGACACTATCTGAACCTGATTTTAACTGTGATGATGTTGGACTACTCATTGGCTTTGGAGATCGACCACCTGGTTGCACTGTAGCATGCATTTCTATACGAGTCCTATACAATAGCTGATCTACTTCTTCTTGAAGTACCTGAAAGTTTGGAGACAGAACAGCGAATAAAAATAAGCACTGTAAAGGACTAAAATAGAGTTTACAAGATATCAGAAACTCACATTAATAAAATCTTGGTCAGTTAACCACCAAACACACTTGTTTGCAATGTCATAAACCCTCCTACATACAAATGAAGAAGTCCCTGATGGAAGTTCAACACCTTTAGGAAGAAATGCAACTTTACAAGGATGCAGAATTGATGCAGCAGGAATCTCATCCTTATGAAAGGAGTAGAAAACTTCGTTTGGCGTAGTCTCCAGTAGGAGACCTTTGCCAAGGTTCACTTCAGCAGACCGATAAAGCCAATTAACAAGTATCTTCAATTTACCCTCTTTGCCAACTGTCAGTGATCGAATTATTCCAATAAAGGGTGGACACTTCTGAGGTGGCTTGAAGAGAGCACAGTCACCAACACTAATTTTACGACCGTCCTGCAAATGAGGAAAAAAATTCTCAGCAGAAAAAAAAAATTCACTTTGTATACCAAGATGTTTGAGAACAAATCCAGATATCAGCACTGCAATTATTTTAAAATAAGTAAATAAATCTTGAGATAACTAGGGATACCGGGAAAAAAAAAGATGAGAAATCTTGACAAGAAACCAAAAAAAAAAAAAATGAATAAACAAGAGAAAGCATAAAAACATAGTAAGGTCGATCTGTAAATCCTAAAAGTCCCCACTCTAGATATTCTCACGCAGAAAACAAAGTTCTTCATGTCTCTAACACAATTTGGAAATCAACAATTAGTTTTAGGATAGACAACTTCCATTGAAAACAGCCTTTCCATGGATCTTCTTTACCATGTGTGCAGTTGAATTTATTAAAAGCATGCATGGTATTAGTCGGACACTATCTTATATAATTCTCCGTAGTATTAAAATCAGTTTCAAGATTAAGCAACGAAAGAACTATTAAGACATGAAAACAAGTATATTCCAAGGATTGCTAGATTATATAAGCAAGACGATCAAGAGCTTTTGACGAAATTATTCACATAATCCACAGTTTACAACCCAAAAACTGCAGGAGAAAAACAACAAAAGCATCCCGAGAAACCAGATATAATTTATCATTTCGGAGAGTTCACCTTTTAGCCACGAAGATTCAACCCAAATAAAAATCAATGTGTAACAACTAAGCCAAGATAGCAAAATCCCAATGTTTCAGGGAGAATCTTGCTCACTGGAGCTAGGGATTAAATAAACATGCTGAAACTAATAAACTCGATGAGAATTAATTGAATCGAGCAATCCAATCCTCTATAAGAGAAAGACGTTTAAAAAATATATATTCTACCAGAATTAGGGAATTTTCTAAAATTTTTCTCCAAGTGTCTCACACTACGGATTAGCGTATCGGTAGCTAACACCATTGGTACCAGTTGAGGCAACTGATTAAACTAGCCACGAGAATCGTGTTCGATTCTCCCCCTATCTATTGACCTATTCATGAACATGGAGTGAAAAATTAAAAGTTGATTTTTTGTGATATTTTAACAAGTTAGGAGACATAATAGAACTTTTTCGTATATAAAAACATCAAAATTTCAAATCTAACAAAAGAAATAATGACAATAATATGGAGAAAAGGATGCATACCTTATAGAATGAATTAGCTGTAGGCGAAGATGAAGAAGAAACATCAGGAGCAGCGCTTACAATCGGTTGGCCACGAGTGGGGCTTGTCCACATGTGCCGAGTTCTTTTCCTCTCCTCACCTCCACGCCCATGCATAGCCTTGCATTTTCCCAAATCCAAGCCTCAATCCCAGCTTCAAACCCAACGAGTACCATCAATCCCACCTTAACTCCACGGCAAAGCCCGAGCCGCGTCAAAATTCACTAATTATAGCGACTCGAAACCCTAGATCCACCCAAAACCCTAACTCCAGCAACATCCCAGGCAAAGAACACGAAACCCTAATTCCACGACTTTTCGAATCCGACCGACAAGAATTCAGGGCTTCGCACAGCGATAAGCGGATTCAATCGAAGCCCGGATCCATCCAACGGAGGAAATAAAAGAGGAAATTTCGAACGGTCTTCGGATCTCTGGAGAGAGAGGAAGCGGGAGAAATTGTGTGTGAGAGAGCGAGAGAGAGAGAGAAGGGAGCATATGGGCCAACAGGAAAGGTGTACTTCGTACTTGGGGTTGAGCAGGGTGGGCAGCGAGGGCAGCGAGGGCAGTTTGGGCAGGAGAATGATAACGTCACAGGCAGGTGAGACAGAGGAGCCACGTGTAGAGAATAGACAAGAGATTGGAGGTTGTGAAACCCAAAATGTTGACTGGTCCCATTCCTCGTTTTGACTTTCTAATGTTTTTTCAGCCTTGGCACTGAGATTTCCAGGGCATCTCATAACACATTTGTGATTACCCTGACACAATCCACTTTGATTAGTTTGTTTGTTTCTCATATCTTTCATTTTAGGCAGATTGGGGGACAGTCTTATTTTAATTTAAAATAAATTTACGTTAAATAATTACCAGTAAAATTTTAAAACTTATGTACTCTATTTAAATTATTTTTTCTGGTGAATAAATTATTATTTTTATTTGTGAAATAAAATACTGTATCCTATTTTTAATCAAATTAAATCTTGAGTCATGAGCTTATCTCTCTCTGTTTTTTTTTGGGGCCGTCCAGGAGTTTTATTCCTGAGTCCCCGCGGAGTTGATGGTGATGATTGTGAATTCAGAGGCGTATTTGTAAATTGATGTTTGTTTTGGGCGAAAAAAGGAAAGGGTTATTTTGGAAGGGTGCCATTTAAATGAAAAGTTTAATCCTTCAAATTTACCTCAAGTTTCAGTTTCGTCTCTTAAGTTTAAAAAGTACACTTTTAGTCCTTTAATGTTAACACCGTTAATTTTACTTAACAGAAAATGGTGATTCAGCGAATTTAAATTGTGATTTTGCAGTGATAAAATATGGTTAAATTTTAAAATATAAATAAGTATATTAAATAATTGTTTGTGCAAATTTTGGGGAAAGATGCTTTCGGGAAAGAGTTTGGGGAACCAGCAGTATAAGATAAAATTAACAGTACAGTCCCTGATACAGGGATGAAAAAGAGAATAAAAATATGGCTAGGCCAATGGTGTACATAAATATTCAGAAGCGATGTACAGTAATCGATGGAGGAAAAGAGATCAAAAGGAGATCAGAAAGAGTCCAGAAGGGTGCTTAAGAGTCAGATCAGTCCTCCTTCTCGTTACATATTGGCAAAATAAATAGACCAATTCGTTGTTTGCTAGCCGTTGAACAGTTGTAATACTGCTCTGTGGATCTAGACAGCGTGGGTGCTGGATCTCAACGATCTGGTCCGACATCTATGGAGTTGTGAGATGGTTGTAGACCGAAGACAAACGTTGGTGTCATTGGGTAAACGGTCGCCGACCCTGGTCGCAGGCGTGAGACTTCTGGCAAATCTCGGTCACAAGAATTGTTGCTGGGCCTCGTCCTGGACTGTCGTTGGTAATTGGGCCATCACGGCTAATTGGACTGACTGAGCCCAAAGTCATTTTTTGGGCATACAACAATCAATATTTAAATACATTTTAACATCATTTAATTGCATAATAATGATTGAATTAACATTTTCCGTTAAGTAAAACTAACGGCGTTAATGAAAAGGGATTAAAAGTGCACTTTTTAAACTTAATGGACTAAATTGAAATTTGATGTAAACTTAAAAGATTAAATGTATACTTTAACCTAAATGAAAACATTCATGACGAAGGAAGTCAAGGTTGTCTTCCGGCAAAAATCAAGACAGTGGTTCTGTGGTGAATATTTCTGTATTTTTAGAGTGTTGCATCTTCAGTTCTCTTTTTAATAAATATACTTTCACTATATTCTTTATCTCATATTTTATAAAAAAATTTTGATTATTTATCTGTTATACCCCTTTAGTCATATTTATATGATAAAAAGGTAAAGAATTTTTAGGTTTCATTTATAAGTCGTACCTTTAAAATTTTCATACACTCATTGAGTATAATAATATAATGTATATTAAATAAAGATAAAGTTTAAAAGTTGTTGAATTTCAAAACAGTAATGAAGTTTAAGATTTTTTTTTAATTTGTGTTAATATAGTTAAAGTGACTTATAAATAGGACAAATGAATTATAAATATTTGTAGGATTTACAGAAAAATGCAATTGGAACAATTTTTATTAAAAAGACTAAAGATGATACGGCACTCCCTCACGTAAGTGTTTCTCCGGTAAATTATAACATCATCAAGTTTGAGCTGCAGAAGCCACTTCCATAATAATTCACTCTGTTTTTTAATTAATTATTGTGTCAAAATAATCCCTCCGTGTAAATTTATTTATTCAATAATATGTCAAGTT
>QFDD01004684.1:0-18102 GCA_006871305.1 Vachellia collinsii | reverse complement strand
TATTAAACCAAGCTCGAGGACTTTGTTTTAAACCATATAACGACTTCTGAAGATGGCACACCTTCGTTTTCTCCCCCTCAGCAACAAACCCAGGTGGTTGTTGCATATAGACATCTTCTAGAAGATCACCATTCAAAAACGCATTCTTAACATCAAGTTGGTGAAAAGTCCAATTTAACTTAAAATCCGTAATTTTTGCAGTCATCGAAAAGGTCTCAGAAACACTACTGATCTTAGATTCAGCCATAATAACCAAGATTATTCAGAATGCAAAATAAGTAGACTCAAAGAAGAGACAGAAATGACACACCAGGATCCAACAACGAACACAGATCAGAATTATCAAAAATTCGAATCAAGGAATCTCAACATGAAACTTCAGGGTAATACCGAATTGCCTCTGATGAGGAGATCTGGAGAAGATGGTCAGAAACCACCTTGACATGCACTGGAGGAAGATTCTGGCAGAGTCGAAGCGTGACCACCACGTGTCGTCAAGGAGACGTCAGAACAGGTTGAAATTTCCGGTGAAGACCGAACAGAAGGCGGGAAAGGCACTGGTGTGGGGCGTGTAGGCAGAAGGGTACTCAAAATGGGAGATCTGAAAACTGAACTCTTCCTCTCTTAAATAATAATCTGAAAACTGAACTCTTCCTCTCTTAAGTGTACACAGAACGGGAAGAAGAAAAACTGAGCTCTGATACCATGAACAACAATATTCAGAATATCTTATATTTTCAACATATGAACTTAGGTATTTATACAAGAGAATTGGTGTGTGTGTGAAAACATAATTATTCCCAATCATGCTTAATACCTAATTATACCTAATCATGTATAATACCTAATTATACCTAATCATGCATAATACCTAATTATACCTAATCATGTCTAATAACATTTAACATCAGCTGTTGGCCAAACATCAAGCAAGCTAAAGTATGATCCTTGTCGAGCTTATCAACCCTTAACTCACATTATAATGCCAACAAAAACCAAATAGTTACTAGGGAAAAGGAATATATTGGATGTTACCCCACTCAAATTCTGTTGCCATACGCTTTAGCGAAAAAAATTTCTGTTGTTAATTTTTCTCACAAATATTTTCCTATCGAATTAGCAAAAAAAAAAAAAAAAAATCCATCGCTAGTTCTATTGCAATTTTTGTGATGGAATTTTTTTGTAGACAACTTTAAGGATAACTAATTGTAGTTTTTGTAACAGTGATAGAAATTTTAATTTTGGGTCGAATGATCGTGGCGGCGATGTGGTGTCGGTCAGCAATGGTGACATGTCATGGGTTTGCAAGGGCCATAAGTCGGCTAACAACGATGGCAATGATGACATTTTAAAATTATAAAAATTAAAATAAATTAGTGATGGATTAAAAATTAAAAAAAACTTTCTATTGGTGATGGAATTTTTCTTCAATGATGAAAAATTTCTGTTGGTAATTACTAGAGTTGAAAATGGACTACGATTGGCTTTAGCCTGGGTTTAAATTAGAGGTTCAAAGCCTGAGCCTAGATCAAATTTTGTATGTAGGCTTTTTTTTTTTTTTTATTTAAGGCCTAGGTTTGAGTCATTGAATGTCTTGACACAACCTTAAAGTCCATTTACTTCCAATACTGTATATGATTTAGTTATTTAAAATAAACTAATTTAAATTAATCTTTTGAACTAATTTAAAATGCTTCCGATATGCCTTAAGACTATGAAAAGATTACATATGATTTAGTTATTTAAAATAAATCTAATTTAAATTAATAATGAAATAAAAAAATTTCATTCATCATACATAAAATTGATTTAGATTATATCATATAATCATATATATTTAATAGTGTAAATTAAAAGATTATAAGTGGAAAAAGGACCCGGCTCATAGAGCCGGAAAACCTTGACTTGTTTGACTCGAGGGTTGGACTTGTGATTTAAAATATCTATAAGAAGTCGAACTTAAAAGGATCAACTCTATAGCGTTGTTGGTCCATTTAAGCACGCCATCTTTTTTATTTATTAATTTTGAAAATTTTGACTTATTCTTTAGTGATTTTTTAATATCTTGTAACTTTCACTTTACAAGTATATATTGTTAAATAAAAGTGTTATTCACTATAACTTTCACTTTACAAATATATATTATTAATTAGAAGTGTATTTACTATTGTTAACTTTCACTTTTCATATCTTGTTTATTCACTTTTTGTACTTTTTAAACATATTTATTAGAAATTTTATTTATTACACTAAGTACTTCTCATGGAATTTAAAAATTTTCCACTCAAATTTCAAAACTATTTAATTGGTTCTTCATGGTTTTATAAAATTCTTTTTCCGTTTATAAGTTTGATAGAATCATTTTTATTGATGTAAGATATCCAAAGAAAATAATTCTCTAATTGTATTTAAGTATATTCGTATCATGTAAACTATTCTCTATTTAAAAGAGAAGTAAACAATTACTTATGAATAATAAAAACGTAGAATCATTGTTTTATGAAGGATTTTGTTAACAATTACTTGTTCTATTTATAAAAAAAATAAAACATTTAATTATTTGATAGCATTTATGTCTCAAATTAATAATGTTATTATATAAGGTTAATTTATTTGAAAAGATGTAAAAAAAGGTTTTTGTTAAAATGTGGTTATGACCTGAGGGCCGGCCTAGTACACGAATAAAAAGACTTAGCTTAAAAATATTTTCAATCTGGCCAGACCTATTAAGGTTGTGCCGATGAAGGGTTAGCCTTTCGGCCCAGCTCTACTGGCCTATTTGCTCAACTAGGCTTGATGGTATATCTGAGTTTGAACTTCACCCATTTACTAAATAAATTAGGTTAGGCTGTTGAACCGTGATAAGAGCATAACCTATTTCTCTTTGTGTGTGTGTGTGTGTGTGTTTTTTTTTCTTCTTTTTTTTACCAGATACCATACCCTATTTCCACATCCTAATAATTACGAAATTCAATTAGCCACAAGAGATTAGGGACAAGATTTTATCTTGTCGCTAATTGTTTTTCCGCTGAGAAAAAAATTTAGCCTGATTAGAGATGAAAATTCGTTACTTTTTTTATTCTTTTGTTTTCAACTAGATAATGACTAAGAATAAGATATAATTGTATGATAAATCCTCACTAGGTCACTAAAATTAATATAAAGTGAAAAATTTAAATTTTAAACCTTAAATGACTTTTCTATATATATTTTTGTAGCCAATTTTTAAATTAGTTATTTTTGTTTAAATAATAATGATTAAGTATATTATGTTTTATATATGTTTTGTATTTTATGTTTTTCAAATGTTTCTCAAAATTTAATAAATAAATGATTAATTTCTTACATTCTCTCGAAACTGGATAAATTTTTCTCTTTCTTTTCTTAAAAATTAATTTTATCTGCATATATTTTAATTATCTCAAAAAAAATATTTTTATCAAAAATTGATTTTTACTATATAAACATGAGAAAAATTCCATATAAAACAGCTTAATATTGGAAAATTATAAATAAGGTTGGTAAGCTTTGCAGATCTCTAATTAAACTATTGACACATTCTACTCTCCTCTTTCCTCTTTAAAGACTTTCATTAATCTATAACTTAGTTTTTCAGTAAATATATATATCAATATTAATATATAATTAAATAGAGTATGATCCTCATACATGAAAAGTATCTTTTATGGTTTGGAAGGATTATAAAAAAACTAGTTAAATAAAAAAAGAAAAACATAACCTCCAATATCAATTAAATGATTTTTAGTTGAATATTGTGAATAAAAAAATTAATTTTAGGATAACTCAGATTTGAATTTTCTTTTTGATGAGGAAATAATCAAACTACATTAATCACACGATTCTAATTTGTGTGATATATTGTTTTCTTTTTAAATATTAATGGAACCTTTGATATATAATATCATATATCACACAACTCAAATTTTTTTTAATTAACCTAGTTTGATTTCCTTCTTATCGGATAAAAAAATTCAAGTCATTCAAATTGAGTTCTGGCAATAATAAAATTTTTTATTCTCAATATTCAACTAAAATTTTGATTAAGGCTAAATTAGACATAAAACTACTAAACTTTGGAATGGTTGCATATAATCCCCTAATATTTTAAAGTTTAAATTTTACTCCCCTTACCTTTCAATTTGTTATTATAGACCTCATGTCGTTAAACCACTAATATTTTCGAAGAAAATTACCACGTTATGTTAACAAATGACATCTCACATCCTACATGGCATCTTATCAAGTTAATAATTATACAAAATTCCCTTAAACTTTAGTCTATTTATATATAACCCCTGACATTTAAAAATTTAAATTTAACCTCCTTAAAATCATAATCTATTGTTTGCAATTTGAACTTTAGATGTCATAATTTATTGTGTTGTATGATCTTACATTTGTATTTACTAATTTTATAATTTAGAAAAAAATTTAAAAAATTGAATACAAGCTTACTGGCATTAAGCTCCTAAAATAAGGGCAGGGTGTTATAAACATTGTTTTATAAGAAAATAGGTTTCGGCCCAAGCCCTTATAGGCAAGCATAATAAAGCCCAGCCATAGGATTTGAAATGAATTAATGAATTTTATGAATTAATGATCACCGAATATGAATTTAGAAAATGGAGAAGATTAAGAGAGAAAGAGAGAGTTGATGCTTATTCCCCATATATATATATAGGAGTTCGAGCTGAAAGGAATAGACTTTTAGATCAAACAAAGAACGAACAATATGCAAAGTTTTCATGCTTTTGAATGATATATATTACATAATCTTTATAATCAATGTAATATGTTGATTTTCTTAACAATTTAATTCATATTATTGCATAAAGCATTTGTTATTTTTAAATGTTAATTTAAAAATGGACAAGATTAATTAGAACAATCTTAAAATCTGAATTTGAGAGGAGATTTTAAAATATCGTTGCCGAAAGTCAAACTTCCTTTAATGACTTTGAACTAAGAGTTTTAATTTTAGCGATGATGTTTTTGCTAGCAACTTTAAAAGTGGTGAAATACATGTATTCAGTGGCAACTAAAAGGTGCCATTGGAAGTCTTTTACTCCTTACAAAAAGTTAGACTTTTGGTGGTGACGCTAAAAAGAAACTACATACTGAAAATCAGACTTAAATTGGTGACACTAATAATTGAAACAGAAATTAGTTGAAAGTCCTACTTTTGTAATTTTTTTAGTGCCAATCGAGAAAGAGGCTCATCAATTAGGTGATGGCTTCTGATAAGATATATACCTTCTACGCCAAAAGATCTTCATAATAACTCATACATACATACATACATACATATAAATATATATCCTTTGTTAGATGGATGGCATCGGCATTGAAGTTGCAAAGAATGAGACCCAAAGCTTAGTGAACTTTGTGAAAGGCGAGGTTCAATACTTTTGCTGTTTTAGCAGTTACGCAGAAAAATTTGATCATAAAAAGACCCAACTAGATGCAAAACTTCAAGATGTGAATGAAAAAATAGAAAGGGCCAGAGGTGTTTCTATTGTTACAGAAGAAGCACAACAATGGGCACATGAAGCTATGAGTGTCATTAACTCTGACACTAGAAAAGAGAAATGCCTTAATGATTTGTGTCCGAATTGCTGGCAACAATACAAGAAAGGCAAAGACTTGGCAGAGAAGAGTCAACAGATTGACTACCTTTTGGGAAGATCCAACATTGACATCGTGGCACGCGCAGTTGATGTTCCAGACATAAAATACCGCTCTTTACACAATTTCATGCGTTTTGAGAGCAGAGAGTCAACATTTCAAGATCTAAAGAAGGCACTAGTAGATGAAAATTGCAATATGATTGGATTGCAGGGCTTGGGGGGAACAGGCAAAACCTCAATGGCAATACAAGTGGGTGATGAACTCGAAGGATCAAAAAAATTTGACAAAGTCATTTTTCTTGTTGTCTCTCAGCCTCCAGATTTCAAAAAGATTCGACTTAATTTGGCGAAGCATCTTGATGATTTGAAATTAGAGGAAGGGAATGAAGAAGAGCACTCGAAGAAAGTATGGTACAAAATCAGTAATATGGAAAAGAAGCTGCTTATAATTCTAGATGATGTATGGGAAGAGCTTGATCTTAAACAAGACTTGGGCATCCCATCTAGCCACCAACACAAGGGTTGCACTGTTTTGATAACCACACGCAATTTAAATGTGTGTACATCAATGGGATGCCAAAAGACGATTCAAATTCAGACATTGATTCATAAGGATGCATTGGATCTTTTCCTTGAAAATGCTAGCATTAAAGATTCCCCTCGTGATTTGAGGAGTGTGGTCGAAAAAATTGTGAAGAGATGTGGAGGAGTACCAGTTGCAATTGTAGCAATAGCAAAAGCATTAAAAAATCGGTCACTAGATGTTTGGAAGGATGCTTTGAAAACTTTAGAAAAGCATGATGCTAATCAAAGTTTGACAGAGGCTTATAAATGTCTAAAGTTGAGCTATGATTACTTGAAAAATGAAAATTCCCGAAAAATGTTTCTCATATCTTCTTTATTTCCAGAAGATTTTGAAATTCCCAAGCAACTTTTACGCAAAATTGCTATAGGATTGGGCCTTTTTGGGGAGGTTGAAAGTTATCATTTAGTAGAAAGCAAAGCACGTGAAGCCATACAAGATCTAGTAGATTCTTCTTTATTTTTGACAACCAATAATGAAGAACATGTGAAGATACATGATTTAATTCGTGAAATAGCCTTACAGATAGGACAAAAAGATATTCAATGGGTCATGAATTCTGCAACTCATATCAAAGAGAACTTGCGATGTTTGGCTTGGAAGAATGATGGTTTTCCCAATGAAATTGATGGAAAGAATATGGAGATTTTAATTATATTTCTAAGCTATTCAAAGGATTTCAAAGTGTCTAATACATTCTTTGAAGAGATGACAAGGTTGAAAGTGTTGTATTTATCAAGTGATGGTGGACAAATTTCGGCTCCAACACTATTATATGCACTTCAATCATTAAAGGATATTCGAACTCTCAACCTGTTGAGTTTGAGATTAGGTGACATCTCCTTGGTAGGAAACTTACCTATACTTGAGTGTCTTTCGTTATATTATTGTTTAATCATTGAGTTACCAAAAGAAATTTTGAAATTAAAGAAGCTGAGGTTGTTGGAGGTAGAAGGATGTAAAATTGAATTGAACAATCCTTTTGAAGTGATTGGAAGATGCTCACAACTAGAAGAATTGAGTTTTGTTGCAAATGAGCTTGGCAAAGAAATATCAAGGTCTGAAAATTTATATCCTAATCCTTCATTGCAAAGATATAAAATAAATACATGGACGTTTGGAAATATTTCTGAAACGTATGGTTCCGTATCAAGGTTGTTTTGCACAAATGGTTTGCTAAATCTAATTACAGAGGCAGCATTTAAGCAATTTGTACGAATGGCTGAGTTTCTTGAATTAGGAAAGTATGAAGAAACAGGATGGAAAAATCTTATACCTGATATTGTTCTAGTGGAAGATGGAGGCATGAACGATTTAATTTATCTGAGTTTGGATAATTGGCCTGACATACAATGCCTCATAGACAGCAAGAAACATGAAACTGATGAGACTGCTTTCTCAAAGTTAGTTGAACTGCATCTCTTTGAAATGCATAACGTTGAAGATTTATACCTAGGTTGTTTGCCATCTGGCTTTCTAGAGCAATTGGAGATTCTGACTTTGAGGAATTGCCATAAATTGAGAAATACATTCTTTGATGGCAGATTGAGCCCATGTTATCTTAAGGTCATGAGGTTGGTTGACTGTCCAAAATGGACATTGATTTTCCCATTAGTCACTGCTCAAAGACTGAAACAATTAGAAAAACTAACAATAAAAAGTTGTGATTCATTGGAATACATCTTAGAAATGGGTAATGATAATGATGAGAAGAGTTTCGAGTCATTGTTCCCAAAATTAAAAACTCTTAAAGTTGAAGAATGTGGAAGATTAAAAATAGCATTTCCAATCCTTATTGGTGGAGGTGTTTTGCTGTCCTTGGAAAAGATAAGGATACGGAAGTGTGAGCAGCTGAGTTATTTATTTGATAAGTTTAAAAAAGAGGACCATGTTATGCTTCCCTCACTTAAGGAAATGGAACTTTGTCAAGTACCAAGTTTCATCAACATCTTTCGAGAATATCAATATCACCAGGTGTGTTATTCTTATTCAACTTTCTCTAAAATGCATTGAGTCATTTGTACATGTTCAATAAATAGTATACCACTCTTTTTATACGTGTAAGTCATTTGTAGGAGAAAAGTTTGTATTTAATTAAATATAAATCACTTTTAGAGTATTCAACAACATTTTTTCTCAATTTTACTCCTTTTTAATTTCTATTGGTGTGAGAGATCAAAGAGGTGAAAATACTTTGTCAATGTAGAGAGAGACAACAAGTTTAAGAAGGGCGGATGTGGAAAATTTTATCAATTTAATGCATTACTTGCATATGGGAAATTAGGAATAGAGTGGTAGTGCATAAATAATTGAATGATTTATAAAAATTAAATAAAATAAGGTAGGAAGTGTTAAAAATATTTGATGTAACGGATTTAAGACTTGCAATACCTTTTCCATTTATAATTTTATAAATGTACTTTGCCGAAAAATATCTGTTTCTCGATGAAAAAAATTATAAAAATTGACTTGGTTAGTTATAAAAAAATGTGTGTTGATGTCCTGTAATAATTCGTAAAATATTTCTTTTGGGCTTGGGGGTATTATATATGGGGCTTAATATTCTTTATCGAAGTCATTATAGCATTGCATTAAATATTTAAATAGCAAAGTGTAATATGTGGTTGGATATTTGAACAGTAATGGTTTTGTAGGGATCACTTGCACCAACGAATGGGTTTGATACTTCTGAAATCATTGCGAGACAACTGTTCAATGTTGGTCATATCAAGAAGTTGAAATTGTCAAAAATGTCTTCAAATTGGGCATCATTGTTCACTTTATCCATGGCCTCGTTCATATTGTGGGAAGAGTTGACAATAGAAGAATGCGATGGATTGGAGCACTTGATAACAATGGAAGCAAATGATTATAATAAAGATCAGATGATGACCTGCCACTCTGTTTTCCCAAAATTAAAAACTCTTGTAGTTGAAGGGTGTGGAAGATTAAAAACAGTGTTGTCAATCCTTGTTGGTGGAGGTCTTGCATCCTTGGAAAAGATAAGGATACGAAAGTGTGAGCAGCTGCGTTATTTGTTTGATATGGTTAAAAAAGAGGATTGTATTATGCTTCCCTCACTTAAGGAAATGGAACTTTCTCAAGTACCAAGTTTCATCAACATCTTTCATCACGGAACCATTTCTTTGTTGTCACCTCCAGTTTCAAGAAAAAAGACAGCTGCAATAATATTCTCTTGGGCTCAAATGTGTTGTTTCTGTCATAAATCAAGTGAAGATAGAGTTTTGGATCACACAATACATCAGGTGTGCTATTCTTATTCCTTATTCTTGTTTAACTTTCTTTAAAATGCATTGAGTCATTTGTATGTGTTCAATTAATAGTATGAACCATGTTGTTTCTGTTCCTACATGTAAGCCACTTGTAAGAGAAAATTTGTAGTTAATTCATATAAGTTGCTTTTAGCATATATAACTACCTTTTTTTCAATTTTAACCCCATTTAATTTCTATTGGAAAGAGAGATCAAAGAGGTGAGAGGTGTGAGAATAATCTGGAAATATAGAGAAAGACACAAATTTTAATAAGGGAAAATGTGAAAAATTTTATCGATTTAATTCATTCAATGTTATATTAGAATGAGGTATAAGTGACTTGCATATAGGAAATTTGGAATAGAGTACTAGCAGTGCATAATTGAATGATTTATGAAAATTAAATAAAACAAGGTAGGAAGGGGTTAAAAATATTTGATGCAAACGTCACTACGCCGGATTTAAAATTTGCAAAACCTTTTCCACCTACAATTTTATAAATTTAGCTAACTGAAAAATATTTGCTTCTCGATAAAACAATTATGAAAATTAATTTAGTTAGTTAGTTAGTTATAAAAAAATGTGCTTTGATGTTTTTAAAATGTATCCTTCAATAATTTGTAAAATATGTCCTTTAGGGCTGGAGGAGCATTATAATGGGGCAAAATATCTTTAACGAAGTCATGACAATGTTGCATTAAATATTTAAAAAGAAAACTGTAATATGTGGTTTGATATTTGAACAATAATGGTTTTTGTTTGTAGGGATCACTTTCATCAATGAAACAGTTTGATACTTCTGAAACCTTTACGAGACAACTGTTCAATGTTGCTCATATCAAGAAGTTGGAACTGTCTCATATTATGTCTTCAAATTCGGAATCATTGTTCACTTTATCCATGGCCTCATTCATATTGTGGGAAGAATTGACAATAGAAGAATATGATGGATTGAAGCACTTGATAGCAATGGACGCAAACGATTATAATAAACATCAGAGGATGACCTGCCACTCTGTTTTCCCAAAGTTAGAGAAGCTAGAAATCATAGAGTGCATGGACTTGGAATTTTTATTTCCATCTACAGTATCTATACAACTTGAAAATTTGAAGCGGTTGATTGTTAATGATGCTCCTGAGTTAAAATATGTTGTTGGAAAATACCATAATGTAGAGGATCATTTGGCAAATCAGAATCATAATGTTGAGCTTCACTTTAAACTCCCTGCTTTAGAGATCATCTTCCTTGAAGATGTACCAGAGCTCATCGGCTTCTGTGCTATGAGTTATTCTTTGTCATGGCCTTCTCTGCAAGATGTTACTTTGGAAAATCGCAACATTGAATCTTTTACTGATGATTTGTTGGTTTGCTCAGAAGGACAACTAAACAAGAAACCCATGAAGGTAACACTACATTTAACTTAGAATTAATATTATTTATATTATATATTTGGGCATTGTCACTGAAAGTTGAAACATTGGTTTTGTTAGAAAAATTATTTATTAATATGTAAAGCTTTTTAGATTAATTGTTTATTGAACCAAGTACCAATTGATTGTGTTCATATATCCCAATGAAGATTATTTGCTCTAAACGAAGCATTGAAAAAACAAAAACAAAGAGAAGTAAATTTACATTTTAAATAATTGAATTAATTAGCTTTCACGTACGTCAAACTTAATGTTAATTTTGCTCATTTGTCTCTGTTACATCTCTAACTTAATAATGGTAAATAAAGTTTTAAATAGAATAGTTTGTTCTCCAAACTATAACAAAAATTATAACCATTGTTAAGAGAAATATATATATATATATATATGTGTGTGTGTGTGTGTATGTGTGTGTGTGTGCGTGTGTGTGTATAAAGTTAATACTTGATTTAAGTGGTTTATCAATTATTTCATAAGGTTTTTCTTTCATGTACATTAATATTTTATTGAATGTTTGTTTATTTTGATATAATTCATGGAAATGTAGGAACTGGATGCATATGTAAATGTGATGCCTCATATTCAAGCAACTCGATGCCTTTCAATACAATCATTGAATAATGTTAAGGAAATGAGACTCTTAAATTTTTTAAATTCAAAGACATTGTTAACTCTACCAATGGCCTCCATGGTTCTATGGGAGAAACTGAAAATAGAAGGATGTGAGCAGCTAAAGTACATTGTGGCGGATGAGGAAGACGTTGGAGCTCTCATGAGTAATCATAGGCCCATCTTTCCAAAGTTGACAGTGTTATACATTTCAGAATGCCATGCGTTGGAGTATCTATTTGCTACATATACTTTAAGATCACCCACACATTTGAAATCTCTGTCTATTAAGAATGCTTCTAAGTTGAAATATGTGTTTGGAACAAGTCATCATGAGAATCAAAATATTCGAACTTGCATTGATTTCCCTGCACTGGAAGAGCTAACTTTTAAAAGCTTACCAAAGCTTATAAGTATTTGTCCCAAAAACTATTATCTGAGAGGTGTATATCTAAAGTCGTTTGATTTGGTAGAGACTCCAGAGTTTGATATTAGATCTTTAACTGATTTCATTGTTCGTGCATTTGGAGGACAACCGGATTATTCCACACATGCGGAGGTATGGCTTCCTTCAACTTTTCTTTCTTGTGTTTGTAATTTAATTTTTACTTGTTAAATTAATTACTTTGATCAGCAATATTAATTACTATTTATAATTTAAATATGATCTTACAGGTTATGAAGATGCGCTTGCTATCTTTGAAAAGTGTTGATGTTTGTGAATCTAAAATAGAAGAGATTTTCGATTTAACACATATGGACAAACTGAAAATTGGGGAAGGACATGAACAACTGACATCAACCTTACGATGGTTGTGGTTGCGAGATTTAAGTGAATTGAAGAATATATGTGTGGGCCCTAAATGTATTCTTAGCCTCAACAATATTTCACAATTGCATATTAGAGGATGCAATAAGCTTAAAGTTATCTTCTCACACTCTGTACTGAAGAGCCTACCCAAGTTGTCCTGGCTAAACATATCATCATGCCAGGAATTAACTCACATCATTGAGGAAAACGCTGATGATAATGATCATTTGTGTCATGAACCATGCTTTCTTGTCCTATCTAGTCTAATTGTTGAGCGTTGTAACAAGTTGAAATACTTGTTCTCTATCACAATTTCTGGTATTCTTCCAAAATTGGAATATTTGAATATAAAAGAATCTTCCAACCTTGAGCATGTGTTCATTAGACGAGATGAGACAAAAGAGATGGTGATGATGGATGTGCTTCCCAAAATTAGATATCTACATCTTTACAAACTTTCAAGCCTTGTCAGTATTTGTAATGAGGTTGATTTTCGAGCTTTGCAAAAATCTTCCAAAGTGCATGATTGTCCTCAATTTTCTTTCTATGGTATGCATTTAAACAAGCCACTATTCAAAATTGAAAATTATTATGTGAATTTCTTTGGTTAACTATTGTATAAGAATTCTATTATAACATTGAAAATCACTATTTGCAGAACGTAAAATTCCTCAAGTTCAGGATGGGCCCAAATTTATAGATCCTCAATTTCAAGTTGAAACAGACGAAAAGATTTCCTCACATACAAATATGGGAGAAGTGAAAGAGAAACAACAGTCCTCAACTATTCCACCAAAGGTGAGATTGTTGTTATTTATAATATAGATAGATCGATGCTTGTTGTTTATCACAGCTTATGCCTCTTGCTTACTGATCTTTATATATATATATATATATATATAGGATTGGTTGGATGGAAAAGAAGCGAAAAATAAAGGAATAATGATGGATCCACAGCAATCAATAATTGGTACACCAAATATCACAAAGGTATGTTTGATGTTATTTTTTTAACGTAACTCAAAGTATTTGCAAATCACTTTGAACTTTATATTATTAGATTACATGGGAGTGTTAGGAATTTTTTGTATTAAATTGAACGAGGGATATAAATTTTGTGTATTGCTCATGGCTTTCTATCTCCCCTGATGGTCATCATTTATAACTACTTCATCCTAGCAAATGTTGCCAAGCGATCTAAAGAAATAAGGGAAAAACTACTGAGTACTAATTTATCCTTTTTAATACGAGATAATACAGAATTAGGATACACAAATGTGTTTTAAAGATAACAAATTCATGTAAAGCATCTCCAAAAGTGAAAATGTTGTTGGCAAAGAAAAGAAAAATGAAAAAACTAAGATGAATCTACAACAACCCACAAATGGCACATCAAAATCGTGGAAGGTATATTTGATTTTATAAGAATGTTGGGTATTTAGTATATTGATACGGGAACAACTATATTTTAACGCAAAACTAGTCCTTTTCCCCTGTTTATATAGTTGGCTTTTGAAACGTAATGTCTTTTCTATCAAAACAACTCCTCTTGATATTGCCATCTTTTGATCCAAATGTTTTCTTGTTGGAAAAAGATGAATTTAATGAACAAAAAATTCATCTAAATGTGCATACATTTACTTAAAGATTCAACATAACTAGCTGGAAACCCATTTTTTGTGCTTTTGTCCGTCAGGTTACTCACGAAGATCATTATATTCCAAATACATCAAAAAATTGAAACTTAATCATCTGATTCAAAACTCCTTGGACAGCTAATGCTTAGTAGTTTATCTCTGCAGATATCCTTTTATCTCTAGGGGATTTGGTCAAAGTACCAAAAATATTTCTTGAAGGCAAACACTAATTAATCATTTTTGGTTTATGTAGACCAGTAAACAAACAGGGTATTTAGATATTACAGAAACTCTCAATTCAGAAAAAATTGAAACAACAAATCAATTAACAGGTTCAGAATTAATAAACACAATGCCAACAACAAATGTTTCTTTTTCACAAGATACATCTTCAAAGGTAAAACTTTTGTTCTTTCTCATGAAAGAATTATGCTAGATGAGCTGAACTTACATTCACCTCTTTCTCATTTGACTTTATATATGATGAGTTAGTAGGCAAAGATGAGAAAAAGGAAACGATCGTGATGGATCCTCATTCACTTCCAAAAACCAGAGTTGGCATACAAACTTAATTATAATTCAACAAATATTAGAATTTCATTGAAGATTGATTTCCTGATGATTTAGTGGCATTCAAAAATCTGACTTGAACATCTTTGAGTCTGTGCAGATTGTAGAAGAAAGACCTGAAGAAAATATTTCAACAGACACTATACATCCAAGCTCCTCAGCTTCTCAAGAGGTGAGCTTCTTGCAGCCACTTAAGCATTAAATAACTTTGCCATTGAAATTATAATGTATCTATCATTTCCAACAGAAGATACCTATTCCTGTGAGTCCAAACCTCGATGTCCTTTCGGTTGGAGGCATCACCATCAAAACAATTGAAATTTTTGAACTAGAAGAGCAAAAGGAATGTAAGATTTTAGTGTCTTAAGTTTAACATTTATAGAGCCTTTAATATGATTACTTATATTTGTTGGCTTTTATAGGTGGCTCAACAACTACCAGAAGTCAAATAAATGACATGAAGGCAAAGGGTTCTTCATCAGGAAAAATGCATGAGACTTCTCTTCAAGGTGCTGATTGCTTTGTGTTAATGAAATATCTCAACCTTTGGTTTGCACTATTTTATATATTTTTATTATAGGCGATCCTTTTTTAGTGCCAACCTTACCAACAAGTCCCAAGCAAATTCCTTCATCTGTTCCTTCCAAGTCTACACATGGTGAGTTTCTTTGCTACATCTTCTTTCATTAACTTTTTCTTCATTTATTTCTAAATTTTGGATAGATTTCATATTCCAATTTTGACTCTTTTAGGAAGAAACATCCTACGCGATGTTGAATCCACTAAGCAACCTACGCATGAAGCTGTGGATACTATTCAAGATTATGGTAAGCCTTGTACCCTTGCCATGGCACGTTTGCTTTTATACTTCTTCACTTGATTCCCTGTTTAATCTATGAATATTTTTACTCTGTGAGTTTGCTTTTATTATATCTCATTTGCTAATGTGATGGTCTTTTTAGGGATGGCATCTTCGTTTTATGACACCAACGATGCTTCGAGTGTTCCTGGAGTGCAAGAGATAGTTGATATGATGAAACTAGAGGGCATTGAGCCTTCCATGCTAGCAGAGGCTTTCAAGACTCACCCGCAACTTCGTCTTTCTTCAGAGAATCGGAGCAATAAGTTGTTATGCTTCTCCTATAGGGTTTTGTTGAATATTTTGAACATTATGGCCATTAGGACCCCCTTCACGATCACTGAGGCAGAAAAGAGATTGTTGGTAGAATATTTAAATGATGCTTCTGCTGTTGGCTTTGACAAAGATTGGCTTGAGTCTGTCAAAATCAAGGTTTTTCAGTGTGAAGTATCTGAAATTCCACGCATTCAACAAGTTCTAGAGGAGTTGGGCAATAAGCTCCACACCAGGAAGACAGAACTTGCAATTGCTCAGAAAGAGTTAGAAGCAGCTCAAGAAGAGCATGCAAGTGCTAGGATGCATCATTCTCAACTTCTACATGAATGCCAGGAAATTCTAGAGCAACGAGATCAATGTTGGAAAACGATTGCTGCCAAATTTAGGCCTTTTGGCTTTTAACATGGATGTCTTGTGTCCTTTGTAATTCATGTTTCCATTGTGCTCATCACGTACAGTCTTGCTTCTATTTCCCAGAAAATAAGATACTTATCGACTTAATTTGTAATATTGTCATATTTTTATTTGCCTATGGATCTTTTTGCATAACATGATAGACTTGTACATATTACTGTATAAGAATTATTTTCCTAGTTCATAAGTTTGTGTGACTGTGTGTATGAGAATCTTGACGAGATGAGTTTACATCTATCCACTTACTATTAAATTGAATCCAATGTAAAGAAATATGCGAGTTTTAGTTGTTTTGATATATGTGTCATGTATACTTTTGGAAATAATAATAATTGATTGCGTAATGGTGCCTTTCCTTTAACTTTTCAATACATTTAAACAACTTTTTATGGATTAAAATAATTTTAACTCTCGCAACATATTCTTGCATTTTCCCACAAATTTAATTTCATTGTAGGTTAGGCGATTAGAACTTTAATTTTTAACTTTAATTTCATTCTCTCCGTACTGCAAACTGAGTCAAAGCCCTAATCAACCATCCTCAAAGAGCCATTGACCAATGCCTCATTGCATTTGGTTACTACCGCCGAAGCAATGTGCGGTATTGGTGGAAGTGCGAACTTGAGCATTTTGGTATCCGTCTGATTGGATTGTTTCATGCCAAATAGCTCTTTGGTTTCGTGAATACGGTTTTTATTATGTCTGATTAGGTGTCCCATGGCAGGTTTACAAATACGGATATCAAAATAAATATGTGAGAGGAGTTTTGTTACGGTTTATCGTTGGGTAAATTTTCCAATTCTTTTGATATGACATTATTGTTGCTTTGTTCGATGATGTAAAGGAGAAATGTCATTTTCAGGCTGAGATTTTATATTTACAAACATACCTTTCCTTTTTAAGAAATTACAATCTGGCTGATGTCAATTTTAAGATTATGGTAAGCCTTGTACCCTTGCCATGAGTATTTTTATACTTCTTCACTTGATTCCCTGTTTAATCTATGAGTATTTTTACTGTGAGTTTGCTTTTATTATATCTCATTTGCTAATGTGATGGTCTTTTTAGGGATGGCACCTTCGTTTTATGACACCAACGATGCTTCGAGTGTTCCTGGAGTGCAAGAGATAGTTGATATGATGAAACTAGAGGGCATTGAGCCTTCCATGCTAGCAAAGGCTTTCAAGACTCACCCGCAACTTCGTCTTTCTTCAGAGAATTGGAGCACTAAGTTGTTATGCTTCTCCTATAGGGTTTTGTTGAATATTTTGAACATTATGGCCATTAGGACCCCCTTCATGATCACTGAGGCAGAAAAGAGATTGTTGGTAGAATATTTAAATGATGCTTCTGCTGTTGGCTTTGACAAAGATTGGCTTGAATCTGTCAGAAACAAGGTTTTTCATTGTGATGTATCTGAAATTCCACGCGTTCAACAAGTTCTAGAGGAGTTGGGCAATAAGCTCCACACCAGGAAGACAGAACTTGCAATTGCTCAGAAAGAGTTAGAAGCAGCTCAAGAAGAGCATGCAAGTGCTAGGCTGCATCATTCTCAACCTCTACATGAATGCCAAGAAATTCTAGAGCAACGAGATCAATGTTGGAAAACGATTGCTGCCAAGTTTAGGCCTTTTGGCCTTTAACATGGATGTCTTGTGTCCTTTGTAATTCATGTTTCCATTGTGCTCATCACGTACAGTCTTGCTTCTATTTCCCAAAAAATAAGATGCTTATCGACTTAATTTGTAATACTGTCGTATTTTTATTTGCCTATGGATCTTTTCGCATTACATGATAGACTTTGTACCCATTACTGAATAAGAATTATTTTCCTAGCTCATAAGTTTGTGTGACTGTGTGTATAAAGTATCTTGACGAGATGAGTTTACATCTATCCAATTACTACTAAATTGATTCCAATGTAAAGAAATATGCAAGCTTTAGTTGTTTGACATACGTGTCATGTATAGTTTTTGAAAATCTCTTTTTT
>QFDD01004683.1:0-13390 GCA_006871305.1 Vachellia collinsii | reverse complement strand
CGGCGACGACGACGACGGCGACGACATTTTTTTTGGGTGGCTGTGGATGGCTGAGTCGTGTGCGTGGGCAGGAGTTTTTTTTTTTGTACAAGGGCATTTTGGTATTTTCGCATTATAAGTACATATTTTAATTAAAAATTATATCCTATCTCTTCCTTCCTACCAAACATGTTTTAAAACCCACTTCCAATTCCAATTCCACTTCCACTTCCACTTCCATTTCCACTTCCACTTCCATTAAAAACACTTCCATGTACCAAACGTAGCATTAATGTCATTTGATCTTCAATTGCCGTTTAAAAGACCACCCTCACTTATCTACAATTAATTAGTACTCTTTTTTTTAGCTAAGTACATGTATATTGTCATTAAAAACAATACCATCTGAAGTATCGTTAGATATTAAATGTTGGCACCCCCTAATTAGAATTTGAGCATTGGTTATTCATGTTTGAGGAACCGATCATTTTCTTTAGACTCAATCCCGTCGGTAGCTTGTGCATTCTATAAATATATATATGATTCGAAGTCATGACAACATCACACTTAATGAAGGAGATTTTTTTTATGTAAATATATATATATATCCTCTACTGTTAACAATTTTATTTGAGGTACTGTATGACACTAAACGTGGGACTTCTCCTGGTGTAGACTCAAATCTTCATTCACCACATTGTGAGGGTATTAAAGGAAGGAGTTTCATGTCATTCGGCTGCACCAATTTTTATTAATCAATATGCATTTAAAAGGGGAAATTGTATATTGAGAATTAATTAAACTGTACCGTATTGTTAAAACTTAGTTGATAGTTGATGGAAAGATGTACACGATATGTGTGTGTGTGCAGACTATATCGTATAATTTCAAAATTGAGCGATCAAGCACTCAATGATGGAAGGCAGAAACATAGGTTTTGAATGGATCGGATATATTAATTATGTGAAAGTTGCAAATAGTTTATTTAGGGATATTTATATGGGATAACATTGGATTGTGGTTGTTCATGTGCTGTGTCAAAGAAGCCTATTCGTTGGTGTATCTCGTCCACACTATTTGCTTCCTAATTTTCGTTTTCTTAACTTTCAAAAAAGGAATCTTTTTATCTGTGATAACAATAATAATCGGATATATAGTGCGAATTGATAAGCATGGGCTTACACATGCAATTCCGTATGGGTCTATTAATATGCTTAGTCTTTAATTAGCTACCTAATAAACCAACAACTGGCTTTTATATCATACTTTAATATTCAATGCTTATCAACTCTTTTGAATACGACTGATTTTATACACTCTACTTTCACCAAAAAATAAAAGAAGCAAAAGAAGAATAAGCATTTGTCAGTAAGATGCGACACCAAAATCATCATCAGTCCCTGTAAATAATGAAAATGAATCTGATTCCATAAGATCTGGGTTAGATTAATTGCAGATATGAAAATACCTTATTACCATCTACTTCTTCATGCATTGTTCGTATTGCAATTCAAATAATTAGGGGCAACGATTTCTTTTCAAGTTGCAATTAATCTAACATGAGATCATACAGGACTCCAACTCAATTTCATGAGTCCCGTAATCATTTTTTTCATTGTGACCTGCATGTAATTTTCCCTTATTTACATTACGTTACAATACAAGGATATTGAGGTCTTAAAGAATAAGTATGACTACAAAAAAAATATCAAAATAGGTGACAAGGGTATGGTAAAAAGTTTTAGCTTACGGAATAACAACGTATTTATTCTGTGATCTGTTGTCAAGACTTTTAAAATGATTATATTTATTCAACTCACACCTCACGAATAATTTCCCTTATTGTATCTAATTAGTCGAGTGTGTGTGTGTGTGTGTGTGGGGTTTATGTATGATTTGGTAATATATATGTTTGTGTGAACCAAACTTGTTTCTGATCATGACCTGAATAACAAAAAAAAAAAAAAAGTAATTTGAGATATGGAATTTGAATTCCACATTGCCCATGCACGGACGGATGTGATGATCATGGCAGTGACGCATCTAATTTTTTTTTTTTTTTGGGAACTTTGGTACATTAAGATATGCGATCACTGCTAATCACGCTTTCGTTAATTAACGGACAAGTAATTTCTTGACCTTTTTCATTGAAGTGAGAACGATATATAGTAGATGTGATGCATGCATTTTTTTTTTTAAAAATTGTAGAACATGGGAGTAAGTAATAATTAACGACTAATTGAGAGCTGCCTTCTAGATTTGGAGTTAATTTTGTCCTTTTGCAAACAAGTTCGAATCTGTACCTTTCTTTAAAAAATTTCCCTTCAAATCTCCTGAAAGAATAAGATTGAGATAATTTTTTTTTTTTTAAATTTCAAGCCGTGCAACAGAAATTTCAGAGAGGAGCCAAGTATATACTCACTCACATAAACTGTAGTGAAAAGGGTTTTGATCACTTAAGTATTACAGTCTTAAGTTCAAATTTTTTAATGGCTGCTGGCATACTCAACAGCCAAACGAATTTGCATAATCATGTCCGAGGACTTTGAAGTCTTTAACTAGCCAATAAATGTGTGACCCTAAAACAATTTGGATAATTGTACGAGTCCAGGGCAAGAATGTTACATACCCAGACTGCTCAATCAGAGAATAATATTAATCAAAATAAAATAAGTTACACGTTGAATTAATTTTCACAGGAGAAAAAAGTAGGAAAATATACAACACGCAAATATATATATATATATATACATACGATATATATATCCCTGGATTGTGGGATCCATTCTGCTTTTGCTTGTGAACACGGCTGTTGACTTTAAAATTACATACGTACGTGTTTTTTTTTAAATGATTTTCAAAAAAGCAATCTAAATTATTCCATCATTGATCTAAATTTCTTTTCTTGTTAATTAGTGTATTATTCCCTCCTGTCCTTAACATGAGACATATTTCACTGTACATAAAATAACAGTAATTTATTTTTCAGATATTAATCAAATTAAAATAGTTTGGAATTTTGAGTGTTACCAAAAATATTGCTGGGTTGAACTACCTGTGAGCTTGACTTCAGCCAAACTCACATTCAAGCAGCTTCCCAATTTTCAAACCTAATCTATGTAATGTTCATTAGCATCTTTAAGAATGATATGGAATTACCATGTGCTACTAATACCTAGTTGGACTAGAGGGTTTAAATGTGTTTGAATCTTAGAAATTTCAAATGTAGGGCACTATTTATTATTGCAGGGTTGGGTGGGTCTGAGCCAATAATAGTAATTTGGTCAGATGTCTCAACATATGAAACAGTGTTTGGTGTGAGAATGAAGCCTCGTTTTGGACTCTAACTAATCATTTGCCCCATTAATCAATTATTTCCCTCTGGGATTACGGATCATATATTAGAGACTTGAGCTCCCCTGACGTCATCATCTCCTCCTTCAACGGTCGCGATCAATTCCTACAGTCGCCAAGCATAAGCATACCATCATGCCATCTTTTTTTAGCCTCCCAACATTATATATATATATGTATATGTATTTAAAGTATATACTTTATATTATGCTTTGCGTCTGAGTTCCTTTGGGCAAAAGTCAATCACTCCCCAGAAGTTAACACGCTCAGCCTTTCAATCCAATCCAATCCGATAATATATATATTCCAACACCCTCTCTCCTCCTCTCTGTATTTATATTAATCAAACTCGGGTGGGGTCCACACGTTTCCATTTATTTTATGTACATAGTCGATTTATCTTATTTTATTGGATGAAATCTCAGCTACGTATGCACAACCTTCCAATGATTGGCCATCAAAACTAAAACTTCCAACATGATAACTTTTACTAATTAACTTCTTTTCTCTGAATACTAAATAATAATCATGTTTAGCGGAATATATTCCGTGAGAGTCGTGAAGGGCGTGGGTTGAATTTTGTCTCTGAAAACTGAAAGCCGGGGACGAAGGGCAGTCCCTCATCACAAAAGTAACTTTTTTTTTTGAAAGAAAAAATTTGGATGGGGTCATCTTCCTTGTATTATAAGCAGGTATTGACCTTGTAATTTGCCATAGCATAATAAATGTTTATAATAAAACTTATTTCATATATTTACTTTATAGACAGCAAATCATATTACAAGAATAGTTTTTATAGCTAATCTAAATGAACTCAACGGCCCGAGGTTATAAGCAGTGACAAACCTATGACTTTTCAGCTATAAGAGATCACTTGCATGTCATTAGGCTATAATGCTATCTGCTTTGAACTATTTTTATTACGTGGTTAATTAAACTCTAATATTATTAAACTCAACCAGGAGTAGCTCTTATATATATATATATGTTTTATATATTCATATGAACTCAAATTTGAAATATTGTAATTAAACTATCAAGATCTCTTATCCTAAGATCAACACTCGTTGATAGGGTAATGTGACAAACTAATTAAACTCCAGCACTTAATAATAAAACCCTTCTTGGACTTTTGCCTATCTTCTTTCCTTCCTTCCTTTCTGTTTTATCTTGTCCATTCAATTTTTCAATGATAATATTTTCTTTTTAGTTTTCCCTTCTCTTCATTTTTTTTTCCTTCCCATTTTCTTCCCTCTCTACTTTTCTTCATATCCAAGTGGAGCATAAAAGAATAAAGGATACACTTAATTAGTTAGGCCAAAATAAAAATATATAAAAAAGAGGTGCCTCGTGTACAAATTTAGTGTGTGGAATCCAAATTTTATTTGCATTGTGCATTGTACATGCAGTTAATTTATTATTAGTACGATCGATTAAAACTTCGCTTGTAGTTTTGCAAAAACATTGATACTGGACAATACTCACGCAACTATATATACAAGGCGCCACCAATGAATTTGGAATCAACCCATGCTCAATACAGCTGGTAAATCACCTTCACGATGTTTTTATACAAGTTTAATTATTCATTAATGATTGTGTCACGTGTGAATTTATCTAAAATGAAATATTGTGTATGCTTGGCAGCATGTGTAAATATACAATTCTTTCAAAGGAAGGAATGTGCAAATTCATTGATTCTGTGATGTAAGTTTACCTCCAAAGTAAAGCTTTCTAGATTAAGTGTCGTGACATTAAAAAAAACTATTATTTTTTAAGCATAAAAAATAGGAAATACTACTATTATATATGTGTGTATTAATTTACAGTGGGCGACAGAATATTGTTATTTTCAAAATAATTTACAAATTCATGAGTTAAAACTAGAAATTTTCTTTTAGGATGCTGAAGAGCTGTAAATCTAGAAAGCAACGTCATTATTGCAAATTAAAAGTCACACATTATAGAGGTGAGCAAAATTCAGACATTTTAAAGGGAAGGTTCATGGAAATTATTAGACTGATTAAAATATTTGTCCTTGCAGCTTCTCAAACCCTTCCCTTGACTTGTGAGTGGAATATGTTGTATGTGAAAGCACCTAAATATATTCGCTTCAACAGGCCCTCCTTTAATTAACCCTTTTAACTATTTTCGCCCACGGACCACTGTTGCCGTATGTTCCTGAACATTTTTCATCTCACCTGTTAGAGCCACTCATGTGCCCACTCTTCAAATGTTTATATATGCACACTTCACTTTAATTTCCTCTTTAACTACTTAATTGGGAATTTAGTAGGCAACACTTATCGTAACCCTGCATAACATCTAATATTTTTTTAAGATAATATGCATTTGATCACACTAAAGACAAAGATAGACTTATATTATATCCAGCATCATAAAACATTTTTTTTATGCATACAGCATGTTGATTTATTTCTCTAGTTGTAATAATGACTAATGAGTACCCTAATTTTAGGGTATTAAGTGTTACTAAAAAAATTATTTTACACAGTTGTGCTGCACATAATTGGCTTGTGAGGAATGCAGTACATTAATTTTTTCTTTTGAGTGAAAAGGAGTATGTTAATATCAGAATCTATTACATGAATTTTTGTTTACCTAACAAAGCCTTGAAGGGGGGCAACAAATGATCCAAAAATGTTAGGTTTGTTAATAATTATTTATTTGTAACAAAAAAGAAAAGGGAGGGAGGGCTGGATATATAGAAAGAAGGGGGGTGATTAACAATTATTAATTAAGCATATGTGTAACTGTCAGGTTGATTTTGAAGAGGGGGGTAGATCTATAGTGGCCGATACGCCATACGTCATACGAATATAATACACGTATCCAAACAAAATACCCCCTTGTAGATGTAGGCTTCCCCCGAAAGTTCCTTGCCCTCCACGGATCTTTCCCCTTATGAGCTGTGCCCTTCAACTATTTAACCCCCACCATTTCCCATATCTTTCCCTCTCTTCATAATTACCACCTTCATAACCATAACCTCCAGTTCTTCCTTCTCTGCTAGATATTGTTTCCACTCAGCAACGACACATACACTGCTACATATCTGAGCTAGCTATACGTTTTGATCCATTCATATGGAAGAAGCCATGGTGGTGGACAAAGGAGAGGAGGCTCTGGATTTGCCTCCCGGCTTCAGATTTCATCCCACGGACGAGGAGATCATCACCTGTTATCTTACGGAGAAGGTCTTGAATAGCAGATTCAGTGCAACTGCTATTGGTGAAGCTGATTTGAACAAGTGCGAGCCCTGGGATTTACCCAGTAAGTTCCTGCTTTTCTCATGATTCATTTTGATTAATGATAACCCTGGCTACTGTTAGTAATTTGATGATAAAATTGACTGTGCAGAGAGAGCGAGGATGGGGGAGAAGGAGTGGTACTTCTTCTGTCTAAGAGACCGGAAATACCCGACAGGGACGAGAACGAATAGAGCGACGGAGTCTGGGTACTGGAAGGCCACCGGAAAAGATAGGGAGATTTACAGAGGGAAAGGCAACCTCGTGGGGATGAAGAAGACCCTCGTCTTCTACAGAGGGAGGGCTCCTAAAGGCGAGAAAACTGGCTGGGTTATGCATGAATTCCGGCTGGAAGGACAATACGCCACTTACAACCTCCCTAGAGCCGCTAAGGTATTATACATCATCATCCGAACATGACCCGGTCCGATTTAATTTCATCATCATGAAATTAATCATCAATGATATCATCACCATTATTCCTTTACCTTTGTTTTTGCCCCTTTAATTTCTGTGTGTGTATTTTGGTTTGAAAGTTCCTTTCATATTCTCCTTTAATCATCACTACAGCTTTTGCTTTTTTTTGTTTAATTGGCATGATTAAGGAGACAGAATCTTACAGTTTGGGTGATGATGGTCATATTGGTGTAGGATGAATGGGTGGTGTGCAAGATTTTCCACAAGAACACAGACGTCAAGCAGACCCATGTTCCTGAGCTTCTAAGGATCAACTCTCTCAGCGATCATCTGCTGGATTTCTCTCCGTCACTGCCGCCTCTCATGGATCCTTGCTTCAGTAACGCCGACCAGCCCGGCTACACTGGTAGCGATGAGTTCAAGGTGGGCGATAACCAACAGCAGCTGTCATCGGACGGCTATTATCTCCCCGATTTGGCCGGCAACAACAGCCATCTTAATAACCAGACGACAGTGATGAAGGTGGAACAGGACTGCAGAAACTATGACATGATGATCCCCACTACATATCCTCTCTTATCGAGACCTCAGATAGGAACAATCCAGAATCCGAGTTTGTGGGTTGAGCAGAATAATGTTGTGTCAAATTACAGGAACGGAGATGTCGGAGGAGGTGGCGTGAAGAATGAAAGAGTGTCGTGGGGAATGGATAAACAGTGCAATAATAATATGGAGAATTCGGTGATGAGTGTGTCGCAGGATACCGGCGTTAGCAATGACGGAAACGCCGAAACTTCATCGGCTGTGTCCATGAGGCGAGACATCGTAGGAAGGAATAAGGCAGTGTACGAGAATGATGGTTTCATCCTGCAGCCCCCATCACTTGGTCCCCTTCCAGATTTGGATTGCCTCTGGGATGACTACTGACAATAAGAACAGTTATTTGCCAATTGCTTTGTGGTTTTCTAGCTGATAGAGATTTTCAGACCATGCATACCTTTTTCTTTCTTCTCATTTCTGGGTTTTAATCAATGTCTTCTATATATATATATAAATGCGGATGGATCATGTTAGATCAAAGAAAAGTTCTTGGATGCACATATACTGTATAGATTATATATATATGATGATATCCAAGCCTTGTCTCATCATGTATAGATTTTCATTCATAGAACATATGCCAAGGGATTTGATCGACCGATGAAAACTCGTGTATCTCTATACTTATCATTCTTTTGTTTTGCTAATTAATTGGCTGGTTTTGTTTAATTTCTTTCATCTTTCAGTTTCTTGATTAGTTTCTAGCCATTCCAAAACTCAACCTGTAAGTTGTGTATAAATTAATTAAAATTTACTTGAATTTCTTAGTATAAACTAATACACGTATCATTCTCCTCTCCCTCTCTCGCCTCTCTCTCTCTATATATATATAAGTGTATATAAATTCTTGTTGAGATTCCAAGCAAATCAAAGCTTGGGCATTCATTTAAGACCCTTGAGTTCAGCTAGGCCGTAATATTTTATGCCTGTCGAATATATCTATGTGACACCCCACCATCCAAGGGGGAGCAGCATTAATTCCGAAGAAAATCGTACATTTTTTCCTTTTAAAAATCTCAACTTTTGGAATTTAAAGGTTCTGGATGCCTAGTGCTTCCCACCAAGACATATGACTGCTGTTTTCCTCAAAAAATTATCACGCCCCATTACGCTTCTCATACTTCTCTTACTATACCATGTGGAACTAAACTAAATAAATTGGGAATATAGTTCATAAAAACAGTTCAAAGACTGGTTAATATACTTAAAGCAAAGAAGGGTGAATGTGTGTGTCCCTGGATCGAATTTGAAGCAGGCTTGGATGACGATGAAGTGGATGAAGCATGTGAAGAATTCCCTGAAAGTGTGCAGTAGATGCTTCCGGGAAGGGGTTTTAATCTATAGAATATTAGCTTAATTAGGGTGGCAATGATAATAATCAGGCTTCATAATTATTATATATATAAAACTGTATTGTGACACAACAAAATGAAAACTGAATCTTGTGTCCGAAGTAACCTCCTGTATATATAGTCCTCACATGTGCCTATGCCTCCCACTGAGTTCCCATAAGTCGAGTCTCTGCGATTTCTTCCCGAACCAGTTTTTGACATTTGTAATTGTCTACAATATTCATAGCACACACATGTCTTCTAGATTTCCATATCTCCACCTTGCTTAAGCAACCTATATCTATTCGCTGTCCCTGGTAAGGCTAGCAATAGAGAGAGGGTTTGAATGAATATATATTTCATTTCTCTAAATATATACGCACACATCTGTACATGTGTATTATTGTGATGGTAATGTATTTAAAGGGATGAGACTTGAGGTCGATCATATGTATATACAGTACTGTGTGAGTGTGAGGAGGAAGAAAGAGGTAGGCTTATAAGTAAAGGGCAAACGACGGGCACGTGCCTCCCACGAAGGGTTTGTGTGATTTTTCATCATCTCTCAAATGGGAAATCACTGTTCAAACCACATGTGTTGTTTTTTTATTTCCATTGTAAGCAAAGCGTTGTTTGGGGTTTTATGCTTCCGGGGAACTTAACCGCCTTAATTTGGTCATGCCTTCTTCTGTTTCCGTTATATTATATTCCACTCTTGGGGAGAAAATTAGAAGTGTGGAATTGGGAAAAGGGCGAGAAAGTGATTTACGAGAAGCAAAAGAAAAAAGGGCTTAACGCTACACACATCTTCATGGATATACATGAAGAGAGAGAGAGAGATGTATTGAAGAAAGACGTATGCTTGTTTCTGAATCAGAAACCCTGATTTGTTGCATGAAAACAGGGTTGGTGCGGGGGCTCACCGACCAATGAGGATTCTCCAGCAATTCATCTTCTATCACTCTCACATTGAAAAGTATGTGGGTTTGAGCACAACACATACACATCCATTATATATGTGTATATATATATTGATGGCCAATCAGCCCGGCTTATGTCATCTTCTACGGTTGATCCACTGCCAGGGGATTAATTATTAATCGTTCCTACTTTTCCCCACCTTTGGCTTCTCTCTTTCTGTCAAGTATATATTTTTTTTTAAAAAGGGACCGTTTATATATTTATCTTTATCTTTTGTCAACATGTGAAAATTTAGCCACGACTTGGACCTCAATAATGAAATTTAGTTGCAAATAGTATATGTATATATATGTCTCGTGGCAGAAGAGAGGGTAGTGGGTGATCCTACCTAATGCTTGCCATTTCCAATTTGTTAACTGGTTTTAGTTTTTTCACATGAAGAATTAACAGAAAAACATTTTATAATTAACTAGGCGTAATGATCAATCCATAGTTTTGATAGATGGCCAAAAACAAAAAAACAAAATCCACAGTATTAAAGTTATAGGAATATAAACCGCCTAAAATATATATACATGTCACTCCCCTCCAATAATGCTGACCTGTGCAAGCATGGACTTGAAGAAGTCAGCAAATTAACTTCTAATTTCAACGGTTTACAATTATGAGTTGCAATATTAAACCCATTTACACGATTTTGTTAGACATGTGTATTGACAATTATAATAAGAGTGAAATAATAGGGATATTATTGAAACTTAAAGGACCAGATATAATTGGAAGCGGAATAAAAAAAAATCATAGAACCTGGTCTGAACATGCATGATTTAATTTTACCGCTTAGTTAGCTAGCCAGGCCTCTAACCTAATGAGAGAATCTTTCCCTTGAACATAATGATGTCGCTGAACAGTGCTTTTATGGGAAGATAGCTAACAATACAATATGTTGATGAAATTATTACTAACAAGTGACAAATGACAGTGAATATGAATAATGATGGCTGCCGGAGGGTGATTCCAAATTTGCTTTTTCATGGTTACCGTATGATTACTACTGTTAATCTCTGGTTCAATAATTATAAAGCCTGGTTTCTATCATCTCCCAGAATCACGTATCAATCATTATAGTGAATGGGACCAATATTGGATCATAAGTTCATAACTCATAATTAGCAGCTCAAATTATTGGGATTCTACATGTTTCCGCTGTGTGATTCACACTGATAAGATGGTCTGTATGTGTAAAAAGTATATATACTAATTATATATACACAGTATACGAGCATGAACAATGAAGTGGAGGGATCATCATAGAAGAGATGATTAAGATATGCGTGCGTGTGTCCAAAGCATAGCTATCTCGGCTCGGTGGCATTACTGACTTGTCATTAGTCTCAAACCTAACCATTGAGCAGTTTATTGACGGAATGTGCGTCAAACAAACATAGGGTTTAATTAGATTGATGGAGTATGTAGCGATAATGATATTACTAAGAGAAATTATTATTAAGCACAGTCTCAATTATTGATTCCTAAATTCAACTTGAAGCGAATTTCCAAGCTGGAGTCCTACAATTTTGTTATTACAAAACTTTTATTTATATGATTATATATCTGATATTGATATTATTTTCCTTTCGTGTGTACACGCACATACGTATGCATTTCAATTTTCAATGTCATAGTCCAATGAGACATCACATTCTCAATCGTCGGAATTCAGACAGCATCGGCAATGATAGCCACGTCATATACAGCGTCCAGCTAACACAAGACTCGAGAGGAAACTGACAATCTTGAAACTTTGTCTGTTCTTTTCTGCTTCTTTCGTCTTCGCCTTGGGAATTGCATTTAACTTCCATTTGAAGCCTTCCTTTTCTTAGCAGCAAATTAACTAGAACAAATCTGGGTATGGCAAGCAACAAAGGAAAAAAGGGAAAAAGACTTTGATAAAGCAGAGTCTTCATGTCAATCTAGAAGAACAGAAAAGTGGGATATCTGAAGTGTTTTCTATGTGATTTCCTTGCGCATCTATACCCAACTATTATGTAGTGTGAATTCATTTGATGAGCGCCAAAAAGAACTTGACGCTGTCATACTATATTTGACCTGTGTAATAATGTCTTGATTGGTTGTTTAATGTTAATCTTTGGTCATCGTACATACATGAATGTAAGAAATAAATTATCATGACTAATGCGTGTTTTGATCCTTGAGTAGATCGGTTTTCAATTATTCATCCCCTAAATCATGTATGAAACGAGATTCCATGGTACTTTTTGGTGAAATATACACATTACTGCTTCCGGTTTTTTATGTAAAAACTAGATAACCATTTCGATAGATCAAAAAAATTAATTAAATTAGTTATATTGTAATAAATATGAGTTGATTTTTTCTTAAAATACACTTTTTCATTTTGAATGCTCATAGATAGAAACTTCTTAATACATGCAATTAATTGAGATAAATTTGAGAAATAACATTGATTGAGTTCTTATATTTACTTATCTATGGTCAAATCCCATCCCTAACTCAAACAACAAAAATCCAATCCCTAACTGTAATTTATATAAATGACTAAATATGGTATTTCTTTTGCAAGAATAGTGGTCGGGATGAGTTATTTGCAATGATCAAAAAATTGGATTGGACAGGCGAACCGGTCTACGGTCCAGTCTACTGCAAAACTAGGAGGCGGGTTTGACCCGAATCGCCCCGATTAAAAACCGGGTTGACCGGGTCATATATTTTTTGAACTTTTTTTCTATATGCTTCCTTTTTTTTTTTTGAAAAATTACATTAAGGTCATATGTAAAAAAATTAATATTAGAAAGATCTCAAAAGATTGTTAATAACAAGTAAAAGGGCACCATTGATAAATGAATAAGCTACTAGTTGTAATCTTTTAGACCTTTCTGATATTAATTTTTTTTTGTGGAACCTGAATGCAATTTCTTTTTTGTTGGTTTACTGCTTTTATTAATATTTAGTGACAAATGGTGTTTTACTACATACATTATTTTTTTATGATTAATTCTTAGTGTTTTATAGTTGATGAATGAATTTTAATGATGTTTTTTATTACGAATGATTGTTAATTACAGTGACTAAAAGATTTTAACCGATAAAGATGAATATTTTAAAATTACACATTATTGAAAGTATTATATTTTAATATTGTTAACTAAATGTCATTATTTTAATATAGCCTGTCTGACTCATTAACCCTTGACCCACTGCCTCGACTGGTTCAATGCCCGGTCCGGTTTTTGAACCTTGGTTCTTCGTCAAATTAGAATATAAGCACATGGCCAATGAACATAGAATTTTGAGGCTAGGTGGTTAAAAATAGGGGGTAACTTTTCTAAATGGCATTTTTGAATTTAAATCAACTCAAATTTTAAATTTAAGAGTTCACAATAAAAATGGTGAAAATTCTTTTCACTGCGACTATTCCCTTTATATTGCATATCTTGTACATGTAGATATAGATACAGACTCAATTCCCACTAAAAT
>QFDD01004682.1:0-12501 GCA_006871305.1 Vachellia collinsii | reverse complement strand
TAACTTAATTTTTTATATTTCAAAATATTTTTTTTTCAAATTTGTTCCATGATTAATAACAGTTTTATATGTTTGAAATTGTTATTCACAATCCATATCTGATGGTGGAGGGTCTGCGACTCACCGGTCACCACGCTCTATCCCCATCTTTTAGGATTTATTAAGGTGGCTCCCACGCGTCAGAAGTTGGAGGAGGAATAATCAAGGGATTAAGACCAGCGTTGTATTGTTCGGACGTGTTCCAATGGGGCAACACCACGCCAGCCTCCAAGCTGTTCCTTCCTTTAATGATCTAAACCTCATTCCAACTACTTCACCGACCACAAGTTCCCGATAAAAAATCTTTTTATTTTTATTGTTAATAATTAGCTCCTAGTACTTTATTGACTGCCTAAAGCAAACCATAAAATCCGAATAGCGCTTTTTTTGTAAATTGGCTAACTTTTTTTTTCCAAAATTAGTTCTGTTATCTCATTTTATATTGAATTTTATTTTATTGTATTTTATTTTGTTTTTGTCTTTTTTGGTGGGGGGGGGGGGACTTAAATGCCCTCCAATACCGGTTACGTAGAAGGTACCATCCCGCACAAGATGGCGCCAAACACCAAGTCTAACAGCTCAAACTCAAAATGTCTCATACGCGGCCTTACCTGTTCTCGTCTCCTCTTGTGCAGACCCATTTACCATGATATTGATAGTTGAAGCGAAGAGATGATGAAGATGATCCTCCCAAATTTATCAACCTTATGCGTCGTTTGGTATCATGGAACCCAAGGCTGAGAAATGGAATTGGGTTTGAAAATGGAAAATGGGCCTATTTGGTGTATAGGAATCCAGTTCTATATGAAATCCAGTTTCATAAAAATGATGGAAGTGGGTTCTAGGCCTTCACCCATATAACTCAGATCAGTTAATGAAACTTTCTTCCTATTATACCCTTCAATATTTTATCAATTTACAATTCTACCCCTCTCTCCTACCATCAACACTACCGACGCTGACCACCACACACACCTTGCCGCCGTCGTCAGCCACTCAGCTGCCACCTCCGCCTCATCCTCACTGAGCACCATCGTCCTCTCGTCCCTCCCTCCGCCATCAATTTCTCCACCAACGCTCTTCCCTTACAATCCCTCACCATCACCGTCGCTGATTCTGCCTCTCTGCTCCACCACGACGGACCCGTCAATCTCTCTGCCGCAACGCCCTGGGGCGCCACCCAAGGCTTGGAGATGTTCTCGCAGCTCGTATGGAGATGTTGGTGGGTTGCCATCCAAAACGTTCTCGAGGCCTGGAGACTTGCTCGCGAGGCTGTGGGTCACCGTCCAGGCTCAGTACCACGACGCCGTGGGGAGCCACTGTATGCATGTCCGGCGATATGCGTTTGTTTTGATTTCTTCAACCCAAGATATGCGTTTCCGGCGACCATGGTAGCTTGCATTTCCGATGATGGTGGTGGGTTGCGTTTCCTACGGAGGCGGTAACCATTGCTGATGGACGGTGGTTTTGGTCACTGGCAATGGATGAGTTTTATTTCATTTGAAGGGTATTTTAGTATTTTCATTTTATAAATGTATATTTTAATAAAAAATTATATCTTACTTCTATATTTTAATTCTATTTAAAATATTCTAATTTCACCTCCATTTCCACCTCCAACGATACATAGTATTTGCCAACAGTATTTGCGTTGGCAAATCAACGCACAATACCAGATAACTGAGAGGGTTCAAATTCTCGCTCAGATTTTCTCATGCCTCATATTCACTACTTAGCTTCAGCGTGTGGAGCCGTCGACGATAACCAATCTTGCTGTTTCTAACTGATCCCACAACCGGTGCAATGATGAAATACACCGTTGATCAGTCAAAGTCCAAGAATAATGAAAATAATCAGAGAAAGGAAAATACACTCCTGAACACAGGACTTGAACCTACTTCCTTCATTCTGAGTGCCGTCTCCATAAAACCGCACTGTCCTCTTGTTTCATTCAAACTTGACTTCTCTGCTTCTGATTCTATCGCAGAGCGATGCTTCTTCCTAATATTATGTGCAAAGCTGCTTGCATCTAGCGGCCGCTTGTTGTCCTTTAACACACTACTTACTCCATCTTTGCCACTAAAATCTTCGAACTTGTTATGTTCCATGTCAGTGCCATATTGGAAACCGGATTGATGTTTTTCCACTTCAACTGATTCCCTGTATGAAGTAGGTATGTTCTCTTTGACACTGTTCGAGGCATTAGTCTCCATTTCCGTGTCAGAAGCAGCATTCAAGGAATCAAAATGGTTGTGTGTGAATAATTCTTTTTTCTGGATAATTGACTCCATGCAATCCAAATTACCAATCAGTGGAAAATCCTTGGATTTTCTTCGAATATGGTCAAAAATTGTGTGGTACGTCGACGTTTCGTATGTGCTTGCTTCAGGTTCAGTGAGGAAAATACCTTCAACAACGTCATACGATAAACCTTTAAAGCAAAAGATGATAACTAAATCACGTAATAGTTAAATGTGCACCTGTATCCACTGCATCACCAATGGCATTTGAGCTTCCAACTGCGTTATGATCCTTCAAATTCAAATATAGGTTCCTATCGTCGTCTTCTTCCTTTCTAAGCCCCACAGGGAAATGAACCTCAGCTTGCGGCGATATGTTGAGTCTCTCTGTCTCATCATCCAGAACAATTACTTCATGAGGGAGTCCAGGCCTCTTCTCTCGGGCACGCTTTCTTGTCAGAAGAAGGACCTCTGGTGATGGGAGGCGAATATTATCATATGCAGACAGGAGAGAAAATTTTTTGGCCTTCTCGCGTATGTGGTCAAATACTGTCTTCTCATTGATGATTTTGCATTCATCCTCTCCAACCTCAGGCGCACACCCACCTTCCAGAAGTAATAGCAGGTGAAAATGGGAAGAATTTTCTTATGTTACATAAAACCAATAGAAAGATAATCTCTGAATTTAAGTTTTACCTTCTCCTAACTCGTCACTTAAAAGGTTAAAATTCGGACTGTAACAGATGAGATAATTAGGAATAAGATTTGGCCAAAAAGGAATTAAGAAAAGGTATCTTAGATATCTCAGGGGAAGACGACTTACATGGAGTCTGTTTCATCCTGAGACTTCAAATTACATAGCTCTTCCATTGGCATTTGAGGTGTGAATATGTTGTCATCTTCAATAACATGTACCTCTTCAGCCGAAGGAAAAGCAGGGAGCTTTCTATTTCTTTGTAATTGCACGTTTGAATTACTCTCTTGGATCAAGGAAAGATTTTGGTGGACATCTATACCAACTGCACAAAAAGAAACAAAAAAAGGACATAACTCCACAATCTATGGAAAACAGATTCGAGATTACTCATAATTTACATATACGGTGGATACAACTTACTATATTCTTCATGTACAAAATTAGCTTTGATTGTCTGCTTCCCATGGGACATCGGGACGAGTATTGTCGCACTGTAAGGGCTGCATTATGAAAAAAAATTTTGGGCCTCTAAATTTGCGGGAAAATAAAGTGCAGTTATGACATGAGTCAATTCTCAGTGGGTATCATTATCCACTAAGCAGAATACAGTTAATGATTGTGACTTGCGTGCCAAAATATTTCATCCGACGTCAACGCGCTGCACCATTTTTTGTTTATTGAAATATCTTATGCCATTATTTTACCTATTATGCTTAAATTCATTTCATGCGGGGTGATCAGTTGTTTGAATACCGAACTGGAAGCTCCGAATTAAGAAATATGAATAGTTTCGCCGGACCCCCCGCCCGGGGGGGGGGCGCGAAAGTAAAATCAAGGATTCAGTTCACATACCTGGCGAATTGATCCACCCTGCAGCAAGTTAGTGAGAGTGAGAATTCAAAATGTATCCGGCTTGGAAAAACCAATGAGCACAATGTAGTTTGGCACTGTTACAGAGTCAATACCATCGGAGAGAATGTTTGAAAGAAACCATTTAATATAGAGTAAATTTTCTAATTAATATATATAGTTTAAATTATCTAGCCGTAGAAGAGACTCATACATATTTATATCATCACCTTATTTTTTCATGAAAGAGAATAATGTTGTCTTCCTCTACACCAATGATCTGTAAGAGAGAAGTGTTAGCAAATGCACTAAACGTTTTCACAAGATTTTTTAAAAAGAAAATTCCAGATTACGCACCATATCGGCATAATGCCTTTTAACTGATTGGACTGACTCTGACATTCTAGTCAGTGTTACCACTAGTTTGCACTTTCCTTGTTTCTGTCTCTCAAATTCCTCTAGCTTCATATCAATTTTTGGCGGTAGCGATAGTAAAGAATCCTTGATATGGTTCCCAAATGGATATTTTCGACCCGTTACTATCTCTATTCTCCTAGGATCAGCTTCAGCTAGTGCCTCAAATGATTTAATGCCCATTGAATGCAGTGCCTGGAAGGACAAGAAAATAAGAAGCATTCAATCAAAGAATGGTAAATAAGAAAGGGTTAAAAATCATTTTTGTGACGGAATTTTTCATAAAGGATCACTGCTTAAAAAGCTTTCTAGGTAGTAATGTCATTTTGAAAATTTTAAATAGATTCAATATTATTTTTGAAATATAAAAACGTAACAATTTCACCTCATCATTAGTTTTGACCGTTAGTTGACCTAATCAAACTAAATTGACTCTACCTTGTAAGATATAATGTCCCCTCATCATCAATCAAGCTAAGGTAATACTCCAGAAAAGCATTGATAAGAGGAATCTGCAAGATCTCTGAAGATTGCTATTCAGTGAGGACGATATCGTAAGGATTTAGAGTTAAAGTAGATGAGAGGGACATATTCATGAGTTCATCTCACAGAAAAGAATTGCAAAAAAACTCTAAAAAACATATCAATGACATTTCTAACCCCACCTTAACTTGATTGAATGATGAAGTGACATTATATCTTATATGAAAGACCCACCTCAGCTTGAATGGTCAACTAATAGTTAAAACTAACAGTCAACTAACTGTAGGGGTAAAATTGCTATATTTTTATACTTCTGAGGAATTATAAAGTCTATTTAGAGTGACATTACATCCAAAAAAAACTTCTGGATGTCTAACGATCTTTCGCGAAAACTTCCGAGATAAAAATGACCCATAATCTAGTAAGTATTTATGGTTATATTTATATTACCTTCGCTGTAACCATGCCAATTCCAGGTAATTGTTTCAACAAGTACGGACTATCGTCCCAAAGTCTCTGGTCAAATGACTTGGCTAGAAGGGAAGAATTCACAGCTCCTTTGTAATTCTTTTTGTAAATAAAATAATCTTTCATGCATTTAGAAATTCTACATCCATTTGAGCATATAGAATTCGTGTCCTGTAGGAACGAGTTCGCTTAATCTCTAAGATATAAGTTGATATGCTGCGCAGAATAGAGAGGTTACCATACTGAACCTGAATTAGGGATAGATCATGAACCGAAGGATCCCCAGTTAAGCAGTCGTTTGCTAAAATATAAATTTTTTCTTCTCTTGTTTGAATGCGCTTTTTCTTTTTCCCCTTATCTCCAAGGATGTGAAACCTAAGCCGGCCATCTTTGTCGGCATTAATCTCATTCAAGATCTTCTTTTCGTTGCGTCTAAGCTGTATCCCTTCAATTTCCAGTACAGAATTCTGTCAATACTCAAATTGATAAATTGTATTTTGGCATATCATAATATCATATTATCACAACTATACTCGTACAAGAAATCTCCTCAGCAAGGCAAATAACACGAAGAGCATCTTCTAAAGTGCAGTTTTCAGGGGTTCGCATTATCTGTTTCATAGTGTCAAATCTCAAATAATACTTCGTCATCAACCTCCCAGGCTCTAAAGAGAGGCAAAAGCAACCAAATCAGAAACTAACGAGATTTTTAATATTTTTATAGATATACAGATGGAATAAGTCAAATACGTCGAAGATTGATACCTAATGGCCTCAAGAGGAAACCGTCTTCATCAACCCAGACCATCTGATGCTGTGATAACTCGTTAACTTTTGAAACACATATTTCTGATATACAGTAGTTCCAATAATTAGTCAAGGCAAATGGTAAATTAACCTCAATAGAAAATGCCTGTGTCAATAAGTTAAAAAATCCACAAGAAACAGCCAGGTGATGACAATTGTACCCTGTACATGCTTCTCCAAACGGTCGCCAGAAATTCCATTTTTAACTGCATATTTTTTTGGGTTCTGCTTGTGAAGGAAATACAACTATCAAATAGGACAAACTTTAAGATAAATCTAATAGAAATCCTTGATGGCATACCCTTCTCATTCTCACGTACAAGTACGAACATTTCATCCATTCAATTGCTTTTGTGATGTCAGATACCGTCAGTTGAACAATTTCAGCAGTCAAATGCTCCGTCACACATGAGAACAATCTGCGGTGAGCAAACATTAACCAACTAATCAGAACGGCTGCTCAGGGATTACATAAAATATGCAACGGTCAAGGACACAGTCCGTTCTGCAACTTAGAGAGTCGTAGTCATACTGTGATTCCACCATTTCACAACCACTCAAGAGATTTTCGTACAGGTGGACCTGTCATGTAACAGAAAATAAGAAGGCATATTTTCTAAGAATTAAGAATTCCAGCTTCCAAATCAAGGAACAAAGAAACAGTATAAACAAAATTATGCAAGCTGACATCAAGCAATACAGACAAGCGCGCGCATGCTCGCGCGCCCATGTGAGAGGGAGCGGGGGAAGGAGGAGGCGGTGGTGGAGGAGGAAGCATCACCGTTTCTCGTCTTGTCATGATTATAACCATGCCTGTATCATCAAATGGCGGTCGGCCTGCCCTGCCGCACATCTACACCAAAAAAAGGTCACGCAATTTTTCCCTTTCAAGCTAAAGAGAAGAAACGGAAGGGGATACAGATATCTCAAACTGGTGTTATTCTTTTGGTCTGTGTGCCACTTTGATCTTGTCTATGAAATTTGTCCCACGGAAACCACTTCCTTAATTCAAGTAAACCTTTGACAAGCATAGCTATTATGGCGGAAAAGTCACTCGTACATCCTAATCACAGTTTATTAGGCTATCCTTTGCAGCCATGAAGCAAATCCTGAGTGTAGGTGCTCTTGAGCTGATTGCTTTCGATGTACTTGATTTAAATTAAGGATAAGTCTAACCTAGATACAACTCTGATATCCATAGTTAAGTCCTTATCCATTTGCAAGATTGTACATAGAAAAAGTGAAATTATCAGAAGACGTATCAAGAAGCATACCTGCAAGATAGTAGAGCGGTCGTATTCCATGTAGAGACCTTTTTCTTTGTTGCTGTAAAGCATTGAAATTTTGATAAATTAATGGCAAGAGATTTCTTGATATACTATGACGACATGCATTAAAAGGAAAAAAGTCACTGTACAAGTGCTGTGTCGATTTTATAACCACTGTATGTGCTGGGAGATTGATTCCATGGGCAAGTGTATTTGTAGTGCAAAGTACTTGAATGTCACCCTTGAGAAAAAGGCCTTCTACAAGATTCCGATCCTTTAAGCAAAGCCCACCATTGTGAAAACCAACTACAAACAAAAGCCACTTCTATTAGTCGCATAGACACCAATATAGACTACCAACTCACATGCACAATCATTGTCATCGCTTCCAAGACGAAGTTTATTTGCATACCACCATAATGGATATATGATTGCATCTGCTTATCACTGCATGATAGAGAAGCTTCCCTCAGTCGATCCTGCTGTTCTTTGTTCTTAATGAATGGATTTGAGTGACCAAAAGTCATGGCTATTTGAGAGAGTCGCTGAGCTGCTTCTTGTGCTCCTTTTCTTGTTGAACAAAATATAAGTGCAGATTTACCTCTTGAGTATTGCATGAGAATATCTGAAATCAAGTATACATATGGAATGATGAGATTCTCCAAACACGGATTTGTCAGTTAGAGAGAATATGAAACTGTTAAATGGTTGGCTAAAATCTCCCTTCTTACCAAAAATATAGTTTTGAAGGCGCTGCATATTGACAAAAACAATAAAATCAGACATTATGATTAGCTTAGTTGATCAGATTGCTTGTTTATCAGAAACACTTCTTTTGTCATTAAAAAAAACATGAGACTGACCTTCTCAAATAGAAAGTCATTTTTGGCCGGGGCATAGCCTGCAGAAATGTACTAGTAGAATCATGAGTGATGGTACCAAACACGTGTGTGTGTCTGTGTAACTGCCAGAATTATAACATATAAATATGAATCTATATGTGCCAAAAATAACAACAACAACGACAACTTGTTGCTGCGATCTCCTTTTCCAGAGAAGTGCTTGTCTCCCAATCGTACGGATTACAAATGTAGTTTAAATAATAGAAACTTTTCATTAGTTTTCTTATAATTACATTAACCTTCCCATTGTTTTCAAAATTGACGTGCAATGTGAAATAATAAGTTGCTCCTATAAATAGAAGGAACTGATGTCAAGACTTCTGGGTTAGTTTTGGAAACATACCAAACACCTTGGTTGTCAACTTTACAGGTCTCATTTCTTCTCCAAACCTGTGAGCATTCAAACGCTAACTGATATTTCTGTGGGTGTCACTTTAAGCACTACAGCACATACTCATCCTATTTATGTGGAGGTTTAGAACTACCTTTTGATTCCCTGGAAGGGAACCATAAGCCACTCGGCTGCATTAGCATAAATATGGCATAAGGATTTTCCCACGTATTATGATGTGCATATCTCTTCTGACAGAATTAACTAAAATAAAAATTACCAAGATCCTCAATATTTGGAATAGTAGCAGAGACAGCTAGGAAGCGGACTTGAGCAAGAGGGTGTGATTTCAATTTAGGATTGCAAGAAACCATTTTTATTCTACTAACAATTGCTTCCAGAGCAGCTCCTCGTGGATCATTCAGCAAATGAACTTCATCAATAAGTAGCAGTGCAATGTCACTGAAAAAGCTCAAGCCGCCATCTTTTATACCATAACGTGATATTGCATCAAATTTCTATCAATAGGAAAAAGGGATATAGTTTAACCATCTCCATTAATAGCAATAAACCAACCCAAGGCTTGTGCTCATGTGTTTGTGTATCGGAAGGTATCCCAATCAAAAGTGATGCATAGGCAATAAGAGAATCGCATAAGCTTTTAGCCAATGAGAAAATGATTTATCATACAAAAAATCCATCCCCACGAAGGCTATGACTCTTAATTGAAATATTTTTTCTCAAACTGCTGCTGATCCAAAGTAATTCTAAGAAGATTAATTTAAGGTATTCATTGGTACTTTCTTCCCGTCGTGTTGAGTTTCCTTTAACTTCATTACACAAGATGATATCCATTTGATATGACATGGGAGAACAGTGTCACAGATGAAGTTTCTTATACCATTATTTTCATATTTGAATACTGACCTCGGGGGTTGTCAGAATAATATCCGCTTCTTGTATATTCCTTAAACTGTAAGATTCATTGTCACCTGTCAGCTCCAGACACTTGATTCCCAAGAGCCCAAACTTTTGATTCCAATCCCGGAGCTTCTCCTGTACTAAAGCCTTAGAAGGGGCTATATAGATCTTGACACCATGTTTGAAAATCATAATAGCAATAGTTAGCTACTACTACACGAAGATCAACATATTCATCAAGGAAAGATTCGTTTAATCTAAAAAGTTGACCCAAGGAGAACAGGAACCAGGCTCAAAACAAAATCTCTGTGGTTTCTGATCGTGGAGCTAAATTTACTCTTTTTAAAGGAGTGAGAGAGAAATGTATGGCAGCTGGTGCCACTGGGTAAAGGACTCACTGTTTTGAGAGTTCCATTTACATGTATAAATCTCTCCTCTGCAGAAATGGACCTAGAGAGAAGCCTCAAAATGCAAAGCTCGAAGAGTACTGTTTTACCACTTCCAGTTGGCGCAGAAATTACCATATTTATGTCGGAGTGGAAACATATAGGAAAACATTCACTCTGGAGTGAATTAAAATACCTGCACGAACAATTTAAACTCATCGGCTGATTAAGAAAGCTCAAATGTATAGATGCAGATTATTTTTGCACCGTCACAGGTTTTATATTGTAAATGCCAATTTAAAATTGTATGTTATATCAGAGATAAATGATGAAATATAATCATCTTTGTCTAAAAACTACGTGTGATAACTGAATAAAAAATTTGAAAGAAGCTTATGCTCACTACATCTTTAAGAATAGCTAACTCCATTCCATAGTTTAACTTGGAATATGTTCTCAAGGAAAATGTAGTACCTGAAACTAAAATTTGAGCGAAGAGGTTCGGGTAAATCTGACACAGACTTCAATGAATATTTATCCATGATCAGAACTACAGAAACGAAAATTAACAAGAAGATATCAATTATCGAGTACGGATATTATCGTGACTGAGGTAACTTTGATCAATCTTAGATACAAAGAAACGTCACAATAGATGGTCATGATCTCACATGCAGAGGAATGAAACTGAACACAGACATGGTCATTGCAGATAAGAACCGGTGATGATTCTAGTATTTTAACCAAATAATGAGGATGAGACATCTTAGACAAAAGTTAAAAACAGAGAGCCCCCCCCCCCGGGAAGCTAGATCAATTATAAAGCAGTAGAATCAGGTCATCAATAAAATCCAAAAAGTAGTAAAAGAGATTTGTCAAACAGTTTCAAGGTCAAACTAACATGGAAAATCTAAAACGAAGCAAGAAACGTTGCGATGGCGTCCGAGACGGTTGAAAACGACGTAGGGAAAAGATGACGCGGGGAACAAATTCAAAGCCCGATTCTACAGATCAATCTCACTGGACTTTGGGAAAAGACATAGCCGCGTGTTACGGACCTACCGGAGAACAACCACGCAGTGCTGACAGCAGTGAACGGCGTCCAACGGCGAGCTTGGCCAAGCGTGGAATGCTTGCTCGTCGACGACGAAAAATGGGCGGGAAATTTATCTGCCACTGTGCTAATTTCAGTTATTTATATGCCATATGATACGAGTCACTTTTGGGTTTTGGTTCTTAAAAAAAAAAATGATAATGCTTGTAAATTATAAAAATATAACATATAATCTAATAAAAACTAAAAAAGTGAACAATAGTTGAAAAAGAGTGGCGGTGCTAGAGAGCGAGGCTATTTAAGAGAATGACAGAAATGACTTATTAAATATTTATTTTTTAAGTAGAGGCTGCTAACGGTATGCTCGACTGCATACTGCATACTGGATGCAATAGCGGATTATATATACCTATGGATGCGTGCTCACTTTTCACGCCTCTGTTTCGCTTCTTGTTTTTTTTTTTTTTTGCTTTTTGGTTTGGTTAACTGTTTCGCTTCAATTTTAATTTCAACAGTGAAGTAAATTTTTTGTTTGGGTTTTTAAAACGTAAACCAAAAAGGTCTCATTAACGTTGGTTTGTTCTTTATCCCAAAGATTTTTGGCACTTGTAAAAAGAAACCACAATTATCGTCCATCATCCCACATTCATTTAAATAGTTTTGTTTTTGTTGATGTTGTAAAATTATGCCTCTGATCACGGGCGTAGCCTAATTCATGCGCTGTTCTTCACTTTCCCCCTTTTTTTTTTGTGATAAGATGGGCTTCAGCCCAAATACACTCAGATATTGACTCTATATGGCACAACCACTCCACAATTATTATGATACAAGATCCTAACACTTCACTTGGAGGTTCATTCCACACCACTCGAGATTCTGACTGAGATCTACTCATTCGTGCTAATCGATCTGCACATCTATTTGCTTCTCTGTATATATGTTTGAAAGATACTTGCCACTCTTGTTGCAGCAAGCTTTGAACTTGGGTAGTTAGTTTTCTCGTACTCCTTGTAGAACGATTTTGCAGTATCTCTTCTATCACCTGAGACGCATCACACTCTACCTCAACCATTCTGAAACCCATTGTATACCCCGAAATCAGCATTGGGCTCAGACGGCCCAATTAGCATCGACGGCCCAAGATAGGTTCCAACAGCTGTCTCTGCGACCAAAGCTAGCCAGGACGACCAGCGTCTATGACCAGCGCCTACGACCAGCGTCTACGGCCAGCGTCAGCGACCGTCATCCCCAGCGACGCCGACAACGGTCCTCGGTCTGCACTCCCCCGAATGTAGGACCAAACCGTTGTGATCCACGAATCTCGCACCCGCGCAGCCTGGATTCTCGCAGTCACCCGTAACTGCCCAACGGCTACTGAACTGAGAGTCAATCTATTTATTTCAGCTGATATGTAACAGAAAGGGGATCTTCTTCTAGCTGCAATCTTTTTCTTTCTCTCTTCTCCGGAGAAAAGACCTCTGTATTGCACTCTGAAATTCAATAAACAACTACAGGCTAAGCCGTTTTAACCCCTTTTTTTACTTTGCTTAACCCCTGAGTCTGGTTCCGCACTTTGTTTCTGAGCCATACGCTGTTGGCTACCCGAACCTTCCTTAGAATTCTGGTTCATCTAAAATCTGCA